>BEHA01000861.1:673915-687369 GCA_002897215.1 Eschscholzia californica subsp. californica
TATTAGGATTGAAGTTTGTTGCGAATATTCTCCTCATTTTCATATTTGTTAGATAATTTTTTTTAGTGCAAGTCACATCACCAAATAAGTAAAGAGGAATCAATATTTTTATGACTTATGACCTCCATGTGCCACAATGACTATTCTTACATTTTGCACATCCAATATAGTATTTGACGTTTTCCAATTTTACTGAAATTAATCCAGGATCAATTTGTCTGATCTTAAGGTAATTCCTTGGTTATTCTACCTTGTAAATAACTTTTGAATCTTTGATAAGCCGTAAAATTTATTAGTCGGGGCGATCGCTTTGGATATGTCTACTATGTAGTGCTTTAGTGCTATACATTTTCAATGCACATTTTTGTTGTTTAAACTGTGCAAGTTTTATGATATCCATCCAAGCCACATGCCACTCTTCCAAGAATATTCTTGCACCTGACACATATGGAAAGTATTCGAGCCACTCCCTGATGAGTTGAATTTATGAGTGTTTTATTGGGTGATAATGAAATGTCACCTCAGTGCAACTGATTTTACTTAAAAGTCTCCGTTTTGTTCGGATGTGTCTTTGTAGTCTAATTTGTATAAAACAATTTGTCATTATTACTTTATTAGTCTAAGCCTTGTTTTACTCTTTGCTCTCTTTTAAAAGGTTCAAGCACGTTTGCAGTAGGGAGATTTGTTGTTTGGACTCCCTTTTGTATAATTGACTTGCTGTTTGGACTCCCTTTTTCCAGAGTTGCGATTTGGACTCCCTTTTGATGGAATCACCTAAGAATATTCCTTTTCTAAAGTTATACTTACACAAATTCCCATTCTACCCTTATATAATTAATATTGCACTTTGGAACCCCATGTCCCTCTCTCTTGTTCATTCTCTCTCTAAAATTACCATTTCAATCACTTAAGACTAAGTTAAGACATTAACAGAGCTCACAAGCAAATTTAAAGCAACTGGTCCATAACATTAACAGAGCTCTCTTAATAAAACTCTAGAAAACTAAACTCTATACATCATATAGAATGTAAAAAGCATGCATATCTGAGCTAAATTTGGTATAAATTAAACCCTAGAAAATCTTTTTTTCTCCCTCTTCTATAGGTCGTGATCAAATTCTTAATTCCTCTTCTATAGATCGTGATCAAGTATAGAAGAAAATGGATAAGAAATTAGGGTAAGGGAAGTTGAATACCAACAAGGGAGAGTGAATTAACAGGTGGGTTGTTCAGCAATAAGAGTCACGCCACCAGTTCCAACCTCCATTATTGTTCTTCCCTTGCTACCCATTTCTCAGATTCTCTCTCTCCCTCTAAGAATCAGAACAATTTGAACTTTCATTGGACCTTCTTTAAGAATTTTAGCAAAAATAGAAAAATTTGTTGAAGAGAAGCAACAATATCAGTTCTATCTTCAAGTGATCCTTTAGCAATGGTAGCAATTTGTTCCCAAATTAAACAAAGAATCGGTTCATTAGCAGCAATTAGGGGTAACCCTAGATATCACATCACGACTATTAGTAGGAGTTGAAATCCACCCCTTCTCAGATAAGTCAACACCAACAAATCCTATATCCTTATTTCACAAAGAAATAGTGGTTTAGAGACATGAAATTAAAGGTTTTTAGAGAGAGAAAGTTAGAGATGTCTCTTGTGTTCTTGTGTGATTCAGAGGAGAAGATATTAGGTCAACAACAAGCACCAGGAGTTTGTCCATATTGTGGAGGAAAAGGTGAATCAATGGATGTTTTTTTTTGTTGAGAATGAATCAATCGATGTTGAAAGTCAATGGAGACTCTGTTATTTAACACTTTGTTTCAAAACTAAAAGAAAATTGTACTAAGGTGTTCAAGGCTTTTAGTTGTATACCCATGAAAGATCTTCAGCAAAAACAACAGATTTAATGGTTCATCTTTGTCAATAAAATAAATTTCTAATTTGGGTTTGGCTTAATTTCTTAATTGATCGAGCAACTTGATGGAGAAGATGGTTAAAGATAGAAGAAGAAAATGAGTTAAATAAATTAGGGGTCAAAAATGCAATATTGATTACTATATGAGGGTAAATTTGGAATTATGTAAATTATAATCTTAGAGACGGAATATTCTCGAGTGATTCCGTCAAAAGGGAGTCCAAAGTGCAACTCTGGAAAAAGGGAGTCCAAACAGCAAGTCAATTATAAGAAAGGGAGTCCAAACAGCAAATCTCCCTTTGCAGTATTATCCAAAACCGTGCGAATTTTAAATTTTTGTTTCTCTTAACTAGTATATATGTTATTGTAAGAAAAACAAAAAAGAATCCGAAAAATGATATAGTACGTGATAAGTGTGTTTCTATAAGTATACACAATTTCTTTGTTTACCATGACTTGTGTGCGCACCCCAAGTGACAGGTGTAACAATCACAACTAAAAATTAGGGGAGGGTCAAAGACGCTTTCATAAAATTCTTTCGCTGTGTAGCTTCCCGTCTTTTGGCTAATCATCCAAATAACCTTTATCCTCATCTAGTCCACCAGTTGGAACCGGAACTTGCTCTAGGTTTGAAGTTATCTCACCTAATACCTTTTAACTCATTCAAATGGGCCTTTACAAAGGTTTCGTACCAAACCTCTAAATTGTCAGCCACCGCCTGCAAACATCGTCCAAAAGTCTTTATCCCAAACCAGATTAGGTTGTACCAGGCCATGGAACCAAAGAGTGTCTTTTATCCTCACACGCGCTAATAACCGGAAAACTTTTTTTTTCTTCCTATAGCTAGCTGGCTTAACCCAACCCCAGGAACCCATAATCATGGATGATACCTGAAGTACCAATAAAACTAAGAAGAAGAAGAATGAAAGTCAAGAAGAAAGTAGGGACCGGATCATTAAAGCGGTAAGAATTTCCGGTTCTTTAAATCTATAAAATCGATCCCTCAAGTGACTTTTTTTTTAAATGATCTTATTAGCTTAAATCGATCTCTTAAATGAGTTACTTTATTGAATCACATTTGTTTGTAATTGCTAATTACAAGTTTTTTTGACCTCATGTTATGAAATTGTGCTTCGGGACACCTCTTTGCATCATGGTAAGATTCCTTTTGACCTTCGTAAGGGCATGTAAGTTTCTTTCACTGTGTAACTCCCCTCTTGGCTAATCATCCAAATAACCGTGATTCTCTCCTAGTCCACCGATTAGAACTTGCTCTAGTTTTGAAGTTATCTCACCTAACTACATAGATTAAATGCGTAGAGAAATTGCGTTAAAATTTTGAGACATGTGCAAGTGCAACCCTACTTAGACCGTTTTCTCATAATCTCCATCAAGAATCTTCATCCGGACACACATGATCAAACAAGCGGTCTACTTCGCAATGTACTCCGCTAGCACTCAAAAAAAAAACATTTAGACAGACATCGTCAAAAAGTCTTTACCCCAAACCAGATTAAGTTGTACCCATGGAACTTGCTCTAGGTTTGAAGTTACAGCTTAGACCGTTTTCTCATGATCTACATCAAGAATCTTCATCTGGTCAGACAGGATCAAACAAGCCGTCTACTTCACAAAAATGTACTCCGCTAGCACCCAATAAATAAACATTAAGACAAAATCGTCCAAAAGTCTTTACCCCATACGCCATACCAGATTAAGTTGCACCCATGGAACCCAATTGAGTGTCTTTATCATCACCCGCCCCAAACATTTTTTTCTTTCTTTCTATAGCTAATAGCTGGCTTAACTCGATCCCGGGAACCCACGATCATGGATGATATCTAAAGTACCAATAATACTGAGAAAAAGAGGAAGAGGAAGAGGAGAAGAAGAAGAAAAAAGATCAAAGCCAACAAGATAGTATGGATCGGATCATTAAAGCGGCAAGAACTTCCGGTTCTTTAAATCTATCAAATCGATCCCTCAAGTTAGTTTTTTTTTTTCTTTTAAAATGATCTTATTAGCTTAAATTCGTTCGTATAGTTTACTTTATTGAATCACATTTCTTATGTAATTGCTATTCCAAGTTTTTTTTTTTTCTTGAAAAGTTAACTTGTGATTTTGACATCCCTAAATTTATGGTATCAGTATATAGATTTGTATGAACTAAATTTCATTGACCTAGAACTGTTATTGACTGACATGTCGACTATATAAAACTAGGTTTTGAGTTTTAGATACAAAAGTATTTTGAGGTAGAGGTTATGAAACTTCAAGTTCAGATTCGTGGGATTTTAGATACAATAGAAGTGGGTGAATAATGAGATTATGTGTATCAGTGGATACTTGTTAGTTGCATTTTATTATTGCAAAGGGTTTTGTTTATTTGCTTGTCAGTTGTCAAGCCTATTGTAAATCTACTGCTTAGCAAGTAATAATTTTTGGGTTTTGGTAGAAATTTCAGTCTGTCCGATAACGGAATTATTTCGGTTAATGTGGAAATTATACAAAAGGAAATGATAGAAATATGATGTATGTGTATATAAACTTATTAAACCGCAAAGGAGCATAAAATGATGTTTATAACGGATTTTAATAGAATCTTTGAGTTTGATGGGTATTAACAATTACACAGTTATGTCGGCAGGCTAATCCGAATGATTTCTTGACAATAACACCCAAAGATAACATTTTTATTGTTAATACTTAATAGATAACAAAAATCCGTTAGTTTGAACTTTGAAGAGATATCATCAATTACAGAGTTATATCAAATAAATCTAAAAAACATCAAAGAGTATGTACCTTCAAATAACAAAGTATCTCCAAAACCCAAGGCAGTCTTTAAGGTTTATGTCGACCCCTCATCCAATTTCTACGAAAGAAATTTCCTACTCTGGAAGGAGGTATGTAGTTAGCAGTTAGTATTTGCTTCTTTGGATGGTATTACTAGATTTCCATCATGCCGGTGGACATTTTGAATGTCCATCATGTCGGTGGAAACTATACACGAAATAATTAAGTATGATTTCGTGCACCTAATCTCATTTTATGAAATATTTCGTTATTTTCCTCCGAAATTTGTTGAATTTTATTCCTTGCTGCCTTGGTGATCTGTCGGCAATAGACTCACATAATTATTTACATACATTGCTTCATTCCTGTCGCTTCAATTACTTGAGGCCCAGAGCTAGGACTATGAATGTGACCCGTCTCTATTTGTTTTATGGTGGTAGTATCTAAGTGTGAGTGTTTGCCATAAACGTTTACAAAGAAAGAATCGGGTAGGTAGGTCACAAGAGATTCATCCGGACGAGCACAAAACTATCAGAAAATGTACAAGTTTAAAGAATCGACTTAAGTTTCCCAATGAACGAGTCCTTAGTATGTAAATTATCAGCCCACTCCCCCTTGTGAAAAGAAGAACGTAGGTTTTTCTTAATCCTAGAAGGGCTTCCTCTTGCAGTCCTTTTCTCGCTTGGAATTTGCATTGTTCTTTATTTTCCAAAGGGACCACATAATTGCATGTGGTGATGCCACACAGAGTTTCATTCCTTTAGAGGGTACTTTACCTGACTTCTACAGAAGCATAATTGGGCCACCTTCAGATGGATTTGTACTAGTCATTGCTCTATAGTTTGTGAACTAGTTACTGATGGAGAAACAAGTGGATGCTGAGATGGTTCAATGACCCAACTCCAAAGAAGTGTGTTCTAGTGTAAACCACTCCATCAATGCATAAAAATCATCAACTTTGCGCTCATGTCTTGATTAACTTGTTCTTTTATCCAGGGAAATTCCAGATCAAGTTTATAGGATTTTGGAGGTGACTGGGGAGGGTGAAAACTGGTGGGAGGTATTCTTCTACTTCTTTCATTTCTTTTGTCTTTAACATTTCTTTTACATAAGCTTTTTATGCAGCATGTCAATTTTGTAATGATAAAGGGATTTGTCTGGTATTTACAGGCTGTGGAATTACAGAAGCTTATATTGGCTCATAATGACATTGAAGTCTTGAAAGAAGACCTGAAAAATTTATCTATGCTATCTGTCTTAAATATCAGTCATAACAAGCTATCTCACATTCCAGCTGTAATAGGAGAGTAAGTAGTTTTAACGTCTTTACAGTCTTTTCTTTGAGCTTATTTTTGTTGTGATAGTTTATTTGTATCTGACAAATGTGTACTTATTTGACAGGCTTAACAACCTAAAATCGCTAGATGTGTCATTTAACTCTATTGCCGCCATACCTGAAGAAATTGGATCAGTAACTTCTCTTGTGAAGTAGGCACCATCCTTCCCACGTCTCTGGTTAATGCAATTGAAACTAGAATATCTGTTAAAACACAGTCATTAGTATGTATGCATAGTATGTTTTTTCTGCTTACGTAAAAATGCCTTGAGATGTGGTACTTATTATGCGATGAGTAAGAAAAGTTCTTTATGATAGGCAGCGTCCTTTGATCCCGTCGTTCACGTGTTTCTAGTTCGTTATGATTGGCAGCGTTGTTTGATACAATGTAGATACGTAGAAGAGTTCTATATGATTGACACTGATTATGTGTGACGTTTTCCAATTTTATTGAAATGAATCCAGGCTCGACTGCTCAAACAACCTACTTAAAGAACTCCCGAGCTCTCTTGGAAGATGCTTAAATTTGTCTGATCTTAAGGTAATTCTTTGGTTTTTCTGCATTGTATATAACATTATAACCTCTGATAAGCTGTAAATTTCTTAGTTGGGGTGATCGCTTTGGATATGCCTATACTATGTAGTGCTTTAGTGGTAACTTTTTCAATGCACATTTTGGTTGTTTAAATCTATTTACTGTGTAATTTTTTCCACGATACAACTGTGCACATGTTTTATGATATTAATGTTTTTGAAATGAAATGCCAAGTATCTAGAAGTAGAAGATATCCATCCAAGCTACATGCAACTCTCCCAAGAATATGCTTGTACCTGACACATATGGAAAGGATGCAAGCCCCTACACAATGAGTTGAGTTTATGAGTATTTTTAGTGGGTGAGCATGAAATGTCATCTCGGGGCAACTGATTTTACTTAACAGTCTCGGTTTTGTTAGGATCTGATATGCTGTAATTATGAAAAATTGAGAACACTTCGGCGAGTGGAATTGTTATTTTCACATTTTGGATCAGTATTTGCATTTGCCTTGATCATGTTGCTTCTAAACATCTCTTTTGGGATTGTTATTTTCTCATTTTGTCAGGATCTGATATCTTGAGAGTAGCTGATCCCTTAGTTTTGCATTTACCTTAATCATGTTGCTTCTGTAGATCTCCTTTGGGATTGTTATTTTCTCATTTTGGATCAGAATTTGCTTTTCTAGAAATTCAGACCGGAAGCTAATACCAACAGTTCTCTGCTTGTTTTCTGGGCGATATTATTGAAATCCATTATTTGCTCCTACCCAGGCAACCAATAATAGCTTGACAAGATTACCTGAGGATCTAGCCAACTGCTCAAAACTGACAAAATTGGACGTAGAGGTACGAGTTATAAGTTTGTAAAATTCTTTAGGTTGTCAAAGTGGTTGTGCTTTCTGCCTTCCCCTCGCCAAAAGCATGGTTATATTATTTATATGCTCGAATAGTAAAATATCTGTGTTATCTCAGGGGAACAAGTTAACAGTCTTGTGTGAGAACAATCTTATCTCATGGACAATGCTCACTGAACTTAATGCTTGTAAGTATTTATAACGTATAATATACCATTATGGATGTCTATAATTGGGTGTCATTTCCTGCAAATGATGTAACCATAATTTTTGCCTCTTTTACAGCAAAAAATTTGCTTACCAGTATGCCCGAGAATGTTGGAGATCTGTCACGCCTTATTCGTCTAGATCTCCATCAGAACAGTGAGTGATGTCTCTTTTAACTTATTTAACATGGACGTGGGTACGGGTATCAGTATCTGACATCATTTCAATGTGTCTGCTAGACGCATAAGTGGCCAGATCAGGGTTACCGTCCACAACTATTCTGACCAACCACTTTTACATTAAACAAAAAGATTTAACCTTCAGCGGCGTTTTATGGTCCTAAAACAACTGTGTGCAAGTACAGACAGAATTCGTGCAGACACATAGTTATATGATACCTCCTACTCCTACAGTGTCTAGAGTATTCGAAAAGAACATCCGAGTGCCTGGTACGAGTATCTGAGTATAGGAGTATCCGACACGGGAAAGAATCTAAAAGATAGTACTTTCCATGTTACATAGCCGTCTAAACAGAATTCTTTGGGGTAGGAAGCTGTTTTTTTTTTTAAATATTCTGATAACCCTACTTACGTATGTTGGGTGCAGAAATTTCCTCTATCCCATCATCAATAATGGGCTGTAATTCTCTCACAGAATTTTCCATGGGGTCAGTTTCTTGTATTTCATCCTTGCCATATCATTTCCTTAAACTAACATTCTTCCATGGTTTTCCTGTTGTACTTGTACCTCATATAAGACTTTGGATTTCAGAAACAATATGCTCTCTTCAGTACCACCAGAGATTGGGGCTCTTTCCCGCTTAGGTACCCTGGATCTTCACTCAAATCAGGTGATTATAAGATTTAGTGACCCTTGAACTTCACTGTAGGTGTTTTTAATTGAGAAGCAGTTGGTGTCCGCACAGTTCTTTCTATCTGTCTAGTCAGCAACTTTCCTTTCCATGTGGTTGTCTGTTTGTAAATTTACATGTCGAAAAGTAGCATTTTTGTGCGTGCAACTTCTTTCTGTTTTGTCGAGCTGTAAATATCTTTCCTGTTTCTTTGACTTTCATTTCTCCTTAGCAACATTTTTGAAGTACATATGACATGAGGTTTATATGCAACAATGTGCCGCTAGTCTCTAAGTTTGCTGAGTTAGTAATAGAACTCAATACGAATAGTAATTTTTTCGAAGTGTTTTGTATGAGAAATTCCATGGAAAGGCTAGCCTGACTTTTATGAGAGGCATATTCTGATTAAAGGAGAACAGAACATTAGTCTAGTAACCATTTAACTGGTCAACGTATTGTAACCTCCCACTATCCTGAAAGAGCCAGGGGCTTTGGGGTATGTTTTCTAATTCGCTGACCCAACAAGGAGCTGTTATCAGACCTTGTATGCATAAAGCTAATTTCTTTCTTGCCAGTCATTTTTTTTCTCCTTACTAAAATATATTTTCAGAAATCTAGTATGTGCACTCGACCTTCTCATGTACCTATTGTAAGACTTGTCATTACCGCATTTGATTTTCCAGGGGAAAACTAAATTGTTATTGCACTTCAATCTTCAGCTTCTCAAATTTTATTACTTCCTTTTCACCTTCTCTTGTTTTTGCTTTTGAGGAAGTTCTGTCCTGGAATGGAACCTATAGGTAATAGCTTTTTAACTGTTAAATATGTGCAGTTGAAGGAGTACCCTGTAGAGGCATGTAAACTGAGTCTCTCAGTCCTAGATTTGTCAAATAATTCCCTGTCAGGCCTTCCTCCAGAAATTGGTAAGTTAGCATATTTTATTTGGATGTCAAGTTTAAATATTTTTAGATTTTACTGTTTATTGGATGCTTTCACGGCAACATTGTAATCTTTGAAGAGTAAGGCCTTCTGATGCCAAATCTGTAACTTCCCTAAAGCTTCCAAGATACTTATCTCGATATATTAGTTTAATCTATTAGATCCTTTTTTGTAACTCAAGTTACTTGTCGTCTGTTAGTTGAATGCATGTTTCCTTGACAAGGATATTACAAAGCCGTATGATCTAGTCATTGAAGTTGTTCACTCTTTAGTGGCCCAGACTGTGAGCTATATGCAAACAAAAGAGAAGGAACTCATAGATCCTTAGAAATGCAATGTAGAACATATCTGGTACAATTTTGCTTGTGCTACACAATTACTGTCACCCTTATCTTGTTTGAAATGGATGAATCTCAAAATCACATTGACAAGGAAAAGGGGTTAATGCCACTATTCTGCTACTGCTTTCTACCTTTAAGGGAAAATTCAAGCCATCGCCTCTTGATTTTGTCATTGTAAAATGTAAATTACATATTAGGGCAAACAACTGTTTATTTGATTGATGCTTGTATCTAAATCTATTCTCGTGTCATTTACTCATTTAGGGAGTTTTTAACTTTGTTCCACCTGGATAACTTGTCTTTTCATGTTACACTATCTGCTATTCTTGATTTTAGTTAATGTTTTCCATGTAATGTGACTGTGTTATAGGCACAATGACGAGTCTCAGAAGGCTATTGCTTATTGGTAATCCTATTCGGACTCTTCGGAGGTTTGTACTGGTCCTTGGTAGTTTACGTTATTCAAACGCTTGAGTAGTTAACAGATAAGCCTAACCAAATTTTATTATTAGCTCGTTGGTATCTGGACCCACACCCAATTTACTGAGGTTTCTTCGAAGTAGACTCTCTTCTGCTGATGAAGGTAAATAGGCTCTGAATTTTAATAATAGTAACTGAAAGAACGAATTTTGTGCCAGCCATAGTGTTTTGTCTGTAAACCGCATGATTTTTTCTATTTTAATACAAATTAAATTGCAATGCAGAGTCTGGATCTGCTTCTCCTGCAAAAGAAGATCTAGTTGCCAAGGCAGCTCGATTGTCTCTGTCTTCCAAGGTCTACCTTCTCTAAATATTTCAGTTCAGCATTTGTTTTTGAGTAATCTGGTATCTCCACTAACCATAGCAAATAATCATATATTACTAGCATTGCTTACGCGTGCTGCTAAACGTGAGGATTAGTTTCGTGTCTGCCAGTGCTGAAGTTGGGCAGTCATCGGTCTAGTATCTTGCATAGGGACCATGTTTTGTGATTACAATAATTTTGGACACTTTCTGTGGTCTTTTCACTTGAAGTAAATCAAATTTCCCATAATCTTATTATTTGATTATTTAAACGTATTTGAGTTGTTTTTTCAGGAGCTTTCTTTAAGTGGGATGAGTTTGAGCTCTGTCCCACCTACAGTGTGGGAGTCAAGTGAAATTATGAAAGTCGATCTTTCTAAAAATTCAATTCAAGAGCTACCAAATGAGCTGTCGTCATGTGTTTCCCTCCAGGTGACTTAAATAATATACCTTTCCTAGGCGATAGGAGTTAACTGAATGGTAGAATTAATAGTTATCGTGAAATATATTGTTAGGAATTTGTGAAACTTGAGCATACTTCTGGATGATCATTTCCCTATATGCAGGCACTAATATTGTCCGGGAATAAGATAAAAGAATGGCCAGGTTCAGTCTTAAGCTCACTTACTGGTCTTTTGTGTCTGAAGCTGGACAATAATCTCCTCACAAAGGTATATTCCTTGTACTACTATCTTATTTTACGAAACTGCAATCTGCAGCGGCCAATACACTAGGAAAATATCTCTTATTTGCTTTGGTCTTCACTCCATGGCTCATTCTATTTAGATGTTATATGTATTTAGCGTAATAACATTAGTGGTTTTATTGAGCCAGTGAATGATCTTTCTGCATGATTAGGTCTTGATTTCTAGTCATTACTCGTTTTTCTTTGTTGACGGGAAATTTGAAAATTAATAACAAATTAGAATTCTTTAAATCGAAATTGTCTTGATCTCAACATATTTATAGTTTGAGTTAGATATATCTGCCAACTTCTGTTGTGCTTGTATACTTTCATCATCTCGTGTCAGGTATTCTTCCCTGACTTTATTGATTTGAGTTGGCAGATTCCGTCAAATGGCTTTGGAGCTCTTACTAAACTACAGATTCTGGATTTGAGTGGTAATGCTGCCTCATTATCAGAACCTTCTGGACTCTCTTGCTTGCGGCAGTTGCAAGAGCTTTACCTAAGGTCCGAGTAGACGAGAATTAGTATTTCTTAATAACTGTCGAATTTGTATTTATTTTTATTTAATTGTATCTCATGGCTACAGGCGTACGCGGCTACAAGAAATCCCTACAGAATTATTGAGCTTACAGCAGTTACGAGTTCTTGACCTGAGCCAAAACTCACTTGTATCAGTACCTAAGGTGACAACACTCTATGAAACATGTTTTTCGATGTTACATCTGTTTCTTGTCTGGATTCAAAGCTATGCAACATGGAGTGAATATTCATCTTTAGTATTTTTGTCTGGTACTCGTAGTTGAATACTCGGATAGTCTTATTGGATATTTCCTAACTTTAGTAGGCACCGGGTGATATTTAATACATAGTACTTGTATGAAGCTTGCACTTAGTCGTGTTCAGACCATAAAACACTACTCTAGGTGCAAATCCTTTTTCTTATGTTGACAATGCAAAGTTGGTCAAAAAGCAAAAAAGTCGCAAGTAAAAATGAAGAACCTATCAGTACCATGTTACATAGATTTGAAATGTGTAGTAGGTCCGGAGTTTCTGCCTAAAATTGGAGGTATTCACACATACAATTAGGTTTGACAACTTCCAATTGTTTTGTTATTTCCTTTGAACACAGTTTTAGTTAGAACTTACTATCTGGTGATTTACTTGCAGGAATTCAAGACTTTTACATCTCTGAACGAGCTTAACTTATCAGACAACAATATTTCAACGCTTCCACCTGAGCTAGTAAGCATGAAATCTATCTCTTTTATTGTGGCGTCATTGAAATTAGGGTTAGTTCCGTTTTTGCCCCCAATTTGTGATCAACTAACTATTTTGGCCCCCATAAGTGTCAGGCAGTTCAATTTGGCCCCAAAGAGCCAAAAAAGAATCAACTTTTTCCAGAACTACCCTTAGGGGGCAAAATGGAATTAATCCAAAAAAATTTAAAAACATAAACTCCACCTCATCTCTCCCTCTCTTCTTCCATTTCATCACCTCTCTTCTCCACTTCATTTCTCTTGCCACCTCATCTTCTTCCCCGCGGAAGAAAAAAACATTATGTTTGAAGGTCACTGGCAGGAAAAGGGTCGGCTGGGGACCTTCGCCGGAGAAGAAGGATGAGGTGGCGAGAGAAATTAAGTGGAGGAGAGAGGGAGAGATGTGGTGGACGGTGGAGTTTATGTTCTTAAAATATTTTGGATCGATTCCATTTTGGCCCCCAAGGGTAGTCGTAGTTCCTGAAAAGGTTGAAATTTGTTTGGCCCTTGGGGGCCAAAATGGAATTAACCCTTGAAAGTAAGGTAGCTATGGTGCATATATATATATATATATATATATATATATAGGTAGCTATGGTGCATATATATATATATATATATATATATATAGGTAGCTATGGTGCATATATATATATATATATATATATATTATGCATGTGTGTATAACATAAATGGAACCTCATACTCGTGTCCTTAAGTATTTCTAATAAATGAAGGTTTTTCGAGCAGGGTTTACTAGAAGAAAGCCTACAGGCTTTGAGACTTGATGGAAACCCATTGAGAAGGTACCCATTGAACTTTCGGTCGTTCCATTTTAATTCTTCACTATATTCAGCTCTCTTTTCTCTTTTGGCAGTTTAGGTGCTAAATTAAACCCCTTAAGATTTAAATTTATGTAGCCATGAGAATCTAATTTTATCGTACTAACATGTTC
>BEHA01000861.1:757053-770464 GCA_002897215.1 Eschscholzia californica subsp. californica
TATGATACCAACATTTCTTCCATAAGCTAATTTCAAATGCAATACATTTCCAAGGAATTAAATTTCGAAATATTTCAGCCGAAATGATCAAAATATTCCATTTCCATACGAACCGAAATTTCCACCGAACTGAAATTTAATTACTTTCTCTTAACAATGTTTGATCATGTCACAACAAATATTTCAATTCCCATGCTCATCGAAACTTCTACCGAAACTGATGCATATAAAATAAATAAATTTACTCTAAAAAATCATGTCCGTGAAGCTTTTAGATTGTCACGAAGAAATGGGTTAATTAAAGCTGAAAAATCACGTATACTAAGTTTGGAGTATGGATCAAAAAAGTATTCACCAAGTACAAAGAAACCTGTATGGGGGCGATAGAGTGTCCCATAACTTTGTTCTTTACGTTCTGATGCATGTTTGTTTTTGGAGCTTCGTGAATATATGATCATTAATTTATGCAATCTTAAACAAGAAACCTCCATCTTCGTATCAAATTAGTTCAATTTTATACCAAGAGAATGTAATATTCATTTGATATGTTTTATAAATTTCCTGCTGTAAGTTTTGTGGATTACTGATGTTCCATTCGAAGAACTAAAACTTCGTAAGGATTAAATTCAAGAGCTGGATACACTTGCCAATTCCAAAAACATTGGAGAATTTCATTTGATACGTATTTCCATGAATATGACAGGGAAATTGCGAAACATCTGTCTCTTCCTCCTGTGAAGCTCCACTGCAGTATGCTTGCAGAGGATGCAATCAAGGCAGCTGTAAAAGATTACGAATCAAAGAGAGCCAAGTTGTCAGGAAATGCCGATGCTGCATCCGTTGAGAAGGCTGCAGATGCTTAATCAACTTGTACTGCACAGAGATGAAATTGTCTGAAGCAAATCGATAAATTCCGCAAAATCTGTGTGTAAGAATACTGTATATCTATCTTCTTTGGCAAGATTATAAACTTTTGAATTAGTTTTTTGATGTGTTCTCAACTTGGGTTTCCGATAATACTCTATTGGTCATTGTTGGTTGTCTTCATTTTCGATATCAAGATGGAGTTATGTTGACAGCAGGGGAGAAAGAAATAATGGGTAAAGGAAAAGAATACTTAAGAGCTGTTAATTAGCAGCGGAAAACAAGAAAAAAAAACTATTATTTTATGTCAAGATTTGTGGGATGACGCCTAACACATATTTGATGTACTATTTTCAACTTTTAACCCATCAAAATGTTTTGGTTTTCATCCTAGTGACCGAATATGCCGCCCTAAGGCTCTAAGGTTGTTGGAGTCTCTTTTCATAAAAATACCAAGTTTAGTTGGAACATTAGGTGAATGCTTAAACCTATCTACATTCTACAAATGGTATCAGAACGAAGAGGGCAATTATAATGGAAGTGGTGTGAGTGCCCAAGGTTAGGCACAAATTGCTCATCTTTGCAGGAGATAGTAAGTCTACATGGCTTAGGGGAATGTCTAGAGTCTGGACCATTGAAATTATTTCTCCAGAGATACGAAATTATTCCTCTAAATTTAAGTTGAGAATATCTCTTTTGTTTTTAGTGGTTCTCTCTCTTGAGGCTGTAATGAAATGAAGTTGAGAAAATTCCTCTAAAATTTTCAAGGAATCCTGTGAAGCACAAAATCTCATTTCTCAGCCATGAAAGTTCTCGAAAAGATCTTCCAACTTTTGTGGCATATTGCTCTTCTTTCATTCAAGCCTGATAAAATTAATAAGGACAAAACTACGTCCGTAGCTTCAACTTTGCTTTCGACAATAGTGTGGCTCTAAATTTTCGTAGATATTAAATTATTTTCGTTTTTGTCTTTTCATATTTTTCTCCTTCTGTTGGTAGGCCAACTGATGGAAACTCCCCAACTTGACCACCCCGTTTCTAACTATCAACGACTAAAAGTAAAATCTCTACCATTTATTCTGTTGATAAGGCTCCAGATCAACGGTAAGTTGTATGATACTTATTGCATGTACATATTCCAACCGCACGTATTTCAGCAAAAAGAAAAAAAGAAAGGAAAAACATTATTAGGTTGTTTATTTAGGCTAAATATCACCTAATTTGCCATGCAAATTTCTTATTTTAAGCCACACTCTTAAGATGTTTTCTTCTAAGGACACCATTGAAGAAAAGATCTTATAAATTGTTACAACAACATAGTTTTCCTATATGTAATATATTATTGAGACAAATAAAAACAAGTGCTAACATATGATCCTTCTCCCAAAATCGGAATGAGGTTACCAGGAATGATATTTCATAGTAATGTTTGGAATTGGTGAAATGCACCAAGAATCACATTCCAGAGAGAACATATTTTTCCCCTAAGAATGGAAATCCTAAACCTATGCGGTAGTCATTCCCGTTTCATTGGAATAGTCAATCAAGTAATCAATCTAGGGAGAAAATCAATATCCACCAATCTTATTTGTAAGCAAGCCAAACAGATTTTGTTAACTAAAATACACATAACGGGATTGTTGTTCTTTTTTTTGTTGCAAAGGGATTGTTGTTGTTTTCTTTTTTGTTGAAGCTGGGATTGTTGTTCTTGGTAGTCTCATTCTTCTCCTGGACCCAAATATGGCTTTAACATGTTAAGTGGTCTTCGGCACCTCACCCAAAAAGCTACCTGAAGTGAAAAGAACTTCGTACGAACTTACATACTAACCACACGTCCTTTCTGCAACCAATGGTAGATTATCTTCACCATTACCTCTCAAAATAGATATTTTTAATTTGATAGACTATTGGACCTCTCTACCCTATAAGGGTAATTCAAAAGGCGAGGATTTCTCTCACACTTATAAACCGGCCACATGCCTTTCCTAGTTTCTACAATCGATGGAAAAATTATCATAACATGCCGAATAAGACGTTGCCAAATTATAACTTTTTACATATTTGTGTTATATCATTCATTTTTTTTCAAAAGTGATCTTTCTCAATTTTCTTTTGTCTATATAAGGGAAAGGGTTTCCCATTTAAAACTTGGGAACAAAAGCAAGTTAGTGTTACCATCCTTAGTGGTTCTAATCAATTACTTCCTCACCACTTCTCAAACACCATTTCAAGTATCCATATAACTTCAGCTCTATTATAACTATTAGACTAACCTTTTGATTTTTTTGGCTCCCAAGTGATAATGTCTCCGGTAGAACTGCCGACTGTCACCGGCGGAAACGGGAAGGTCATTAGCAACAATAAAAAAGGATACTCAAAAAGAGGTTTTGTGACTTTCTTAGCAGGTAATGGTGATTATGTTAAAGGAGTGGTTGGTTTAGCGAAAGGATTACGTAAAGTTAAGAGTAATTACCCATTAGTGGTGGCGATGTTGCCGGACGTGCCAGAAGAACACCGTGAAATCTTGAGGTCTCAAGGCTGTATTCTTCGTGAAATTGAACCGATTTATCCACCTGAAAATCAAGTTCAGTTTGCCATGGCGTATTACGTTATTAACTACTCAAAATTACGTATATGGAATGTAAGTATACATATTCATTAACATATGTAAGTAATAAAGTTAAGTATTATCCTCAATATATGGTTCATATGTTTTATCGCCCCATGATCGGCGATATGGTCCAACTTCCTATACCAAGTAGATATCTTTTGTGTTTCTGAAACATGTCATATTGAACTTCGCCCTAGTCGAGTGGCATAACCTAACCCTCTCCTTCAAGAGAACAATTTCCAACCTAGACCACTGCAATTTACTGAACCTTGAGTAATCTCTTCACTAATAAAATATTGTTATCCATCATAAATGTAAAAAAGTATTTGAACATCGATATTTTGTTTTACTAAAATATAATGAAATTCATAATTGTTGTGTATGTAGTTTGAGGAATATAGCAAGATGATGTACCTGGATGCTGATATTCAAGTATATGAAAATATAGACCATCTTTTTGATGAACCAGATGGATATTTCTATGCTGTAATGGATTGTTTCTGTGAGAAGACATGGAGTCATTCGAAGCAATATTCTATTGGGTATTGTCAGCAATGTCCAGACAAGGTTAAATGGTCTATTGAAAAGATGGGTTCTCCTCCTCCTCCTTTGTACTTCAATGCTGGAATGTTTGTATTTGAACCAAGCAAGTTGACTTATGAAAGTCTTCTTCAAACTCTTTATCTCACTCCTCCAACTCCCTTCGCTGAGCAAGTAAGTTACTTAATCTATGTACCATCTTATTTCGGTCGAAATGACTGAAATATTTTCATTTTCATGACTACTGAAATTTCCACCAAAACCGGAACTTCATTCCTTGTCTGACAGTTAAAACAACAGTTCTTTTTTCTTCTTTTTATTATAACTATCGAGTAAGTGGTCTAAATCATGTATTGTCTTCTTCTTTAATTGCAATGCTAGGACTTCTTGAACATGTTCTTCAATCACATATACAAGCCCATCCCTCTAGTTTACAACCTTGTTTTAGCAATGCTATGGCGCCATCCTGAGAACGTCCAGCTCGACAAAGTTAAAGTGGTTCATTACTGTGCCGCTGTAAGTTCCTCCTTATCTACCTTGCACTATTGTAACTGTTTTATCCACTCCTTATTTGGTTTACTTTACATAGTATATTCTAACTAGGTTTTCCATTTCTATACATATATCATATTCAGACTCAATATTTCGGATTACTCTCAAATCTAAACTGAGGATAAATAGCTAACTCGCTTAGAACTATTATTTTATCTTCAAACAAGTCAGAATAAATACAACTAAACGAATACAACTTAAACCTTGCAAAACTGTAAATGCAGGGATCGAAACCATGGAGGTACACAGGGATGGAAGAGAACATGGATAGAGAGGATATTAAGATGTTAGTAGCTAAATGGTGGGATGTTTACAGTGACGAAACACTCGATTTTAAGCCGACCGTAGACTCTGTTCCTGAGACCGAAACATTTTCAAGGTCGACATCGATAATGGCTACAATGCCAGAACCTGCTGTTTCTTATATTCCTGCACCATCAGCTGCTTAATTATGCCATAAAAGTTTCTCTCTCTCAGTTGTTAATCATCATAACTCATAAGTACTACGGAATGAAGTTTCGATTTTCGGTGGGAATTTCGATAGACATAGAATAGAAATATTTCAGCCACTCGGCCCGAATATTTCGAAATTTAATTCTTTCACAAGTATACTTGAGTTTAAAATAGTTTATGTATATATGTTGATTATTAATCCTCCTCCATCTGTTATGAGCATACATCTCTTGAACTTTGATTGTAGTATACCAACCTTAACTTGATGTTATAGAAGATTAAGATATGAATCTTCAAAAGAATTTGCCTTATTTTCAGATGCTGAATTAAATCATACTTAATTCCTTTTTACTCCACCCATTTATCTAAACATGTTTTTCAACGACTCTTTAACAGTGATATTGTCCTAATATGTTTAAGAAACACTAAATAAAAGAATCTACATATACTGACCTCTCATATGAGAGATTAGTGTGGTGGGTCGATGACAGGTTGACTCTAGCGCAAACTGTTAGTTTGTGGTTGTTGATCGCTCTTCTCCCATACGGGATTATTCTCACACGCTCCCTCAGTGTGGCGTTCTTCGAGCCTATCACTTATTTTTTTATCTTTGCGGGTGACATGGAACATGTGTGACTTTGGTTTTTAAACCTTTCATGTGTGGGCCTAACTCTAACGCCATGTTATGTTTCTGGTCATCCAACTTAAAATCCTATCTCCATATATTGGTGGGAAATTATATTATGAGCTGCAAAAATCCTAAACTAATTGAACCAAAGTGGATAAAAGGACACCATTTCACAACTTGTGGATACCTCCATATCTTCTTAAACCCTATCTCCAGATATTGGTGGGACAAAAGAACAAATTTAGACGGGAAAATCTTGAATTCTTTACCATCAGAATTTTAAGAATTTCCTGTAGATGAGGAATCTGTTTTGAGCGTGACAAGTAGTGGAGAAAATCTTTACCTATGTCCAAGAGAAAAATTGAAAAGCTAATGGTCCATTTGTTATCACATAACTGGAGCTCCGAATTTGAAGATAAGGCATTAAGGTGTCGTTTGGCAACCAAAAGTAGAAGTACTTTTGCTTATAGTAGAAGTTCTTTTGCTTTAAAAAAGTAAAAAAATTTCAAAAGTATATTTGGCAAAAATGTTACTTATAAGTAAAAAAGTCAAAAAGTTAGTTTGATAACTCAATTTACTTTTAATAATTTTATTTTTCTTTCTCATAGAGATACTTGATTTTAGTTGAATTTATTTATGATTTCCACGATTACTCGCGTATACGAAGTAGTGGTGATATTGGTGGTAGTGGTGGTGCCATGAAGGTATGGTTATGAGGTGTGGTGGTGGTTGAGGTTTGATGGTGGTAGTAGAGGTGGTAGAGGTATGAGGGTGGCAGCGGTGGTAGTAGCGGTGGTGGTTGTGGTGGAGGTATGATAGTGGCGATGGTGGTGGAAGTACAGTGGTGGTGGTGGAAGTACGATGGTGGTGGAAATACGTGGTGGATAAGGTATAATGGTGGCAGCGGTGGTGCTTGTGGTGGAGGTATGGGTGGTGGTGGAGGTGTGATGGTGGTGGAAGTATGGTGGTGGTGGAAGTACGATGGTGGTGATGGTGGAAATATGGTGGTGGTTGGGATACAATGGTGGTGGATAAGGTACGTGAGTGATAGTGACGGAGTTATGGTGGTAGTGGATAAGGTACGTGAGTGATAGTGACGGAGTTATGGTGGTAGTGGATAAGGTACGTGAGTGATAGTGACGGAGTTATGGTGGTGGTGGTATGGGGATGGTGGTAAAGGTGGTGGGATAAGATATGTAGTTGGTGGTGGTGAAGGTACCGTGTTGGCGGTGAAAGTATGGTGGTGCTGGTGGTGGTGGTGAAGTTACCTTGTTGGTGGTGAAAGTATGGTGGTGGCGGTGAAGGTACCGTGGTGGTGGTGGAAATATGAGGTGGTTGTTATCGAGGTGTGGTGGTGTATGGTGGTGGGGGTACGAAGATGGTGGTTAAGGTGTGGTGGTGGTAGTTGAGGTAGGGTGTTGGGGGAGGTGAAATGCTTGTTGTGGTGGTGGTGGGGGTAAAATGGTATGGTAGAAGTTTAGTTGTGGTAGTGGAGCGGAGATACACAAAAAAAATTTCGTCAAGAAAATTCATGCATGTCTCAAAAAAAAGTTACTTTACTTTGAAGTCAAAAGCTAAAAATTTTAACTTTAAAAGAAAGTCAAATTTTAACTTAAATGAAGTCGGTAATTTTTGCGTACCAAACTAACTTTTTGACTTTTCTACTTTAATAAGCAAAAAAGTAACTTATTTTAGTGTTGCCAAACGACACCTAAATATGAAAAATACTTAGATCTGACCTCTTGCATAGATATTGATATCATGATATGGTCCATATAGTTCAACAAAAAAAAAAATGATATGGTCCATATGGAAAGCAGAAGGTCCAACAAAATGGAGAATCTTCAACGAAGGCCAGTACAACATTACTAAATCATACTATAACTATTATGTGAGAGTTTTTATGTACATGAGTACATGTAGTAGGTAGTAGCAAAAAAAAAAAGGTTCAGGTCCTTAATAGACCACTCTAGATTAATAATGATAGTGTATAATTTAGCACAAGTTCATCCAGCAATAAGAAATTACAAGTAAGAAGGGTGAGTAAAATTAAAGTACTACCAACTAAGACGAGTTTTACGTACGCAAACTTTTATAAAACCTTACAAGAAGTTTTATTTATCTTCACAAAATCTTAATAAGGTAGAAGAGTATCCTCTTATTATACAGAAATTACAAGTAACAGAATTTAAAGAGAGTAATTTGCAATTAGTTGTAACCAATCCAGATCTGAATTGGGACTACACGTCTGTGTAAGGGCCCAATTATTTCAGACTTCAAAATAAGTCTGATATGGACTGCCACCATCTGAAAACATCTGAATGACGTATATATCTCCACAAATTTTAGGAAAATACTTTCATATCCACAAGTTCATCTCTGTTACCGCTACCACCCCTACCATCGCTGCCACCACCAGAGGCGAGCCCACATAGGGGCCCGTGCCCCCACAGACCCAAATGTGAGTTCCCCTATTTTTTTTCAATTAACCTTTCATTGACCGAAGAACAGAGTCCACAAATAAGTAACATTACATCAGGACTACACAGATAAAATTGAACTTGAAAGGGGCAATAACACAAGTTGCCAAAATTTTGGACTTAAATTGAATGCGCTAAGTCATACGCGTCAGTGTTGCTTGCTCATCTAGTGAATTGAATGGTTGTTTGTAAGGCCTGGGTTCTACGCCTGATTTCATTCCCTAATCTCCAAGGGATATCATGTAAGCCATCCGATAAGAAGGATACCAATGCTTTGGAATTCGTCTGCACTGTAAGTGTAAGCACCGTCTACATACATTTTCATCATCCCATGTTGAAGAAGGATCCATTCATAGATCTGCAAAACATTGTGATAAGTAGTTCAAGAGGGTTGAAGATATGGATACCCGTATTATCTCTGAGCTTTAAGAAAGATTTGTTGCAGAGTTCATGATTGATGAATAAAGAGTAATAAGAAAACAGAGTAGGAATAGAAAATAAATGATGAAAAGAGACTAAATCCCAATAATTAAGCCTCCTGGTAGAAGAGTTCCCCTACTTCAAATTCCCGCCCACATATTATTTGGTGCACACATAACTTCTCCCACCCACATAGTAGTTTGGTGCCCACGCAAGTGTTTGCTCACTAATTGACTCTTCCAAACCCATTAGTCCCGCCCTTTTGGTTCTAAAATTCTAATCCCACACACATTCTAACTCCAGCCAGTACACTACTCACTTTTTTTAACTCATCTATTAAATACTACTAGAGTTTTCTAATTTTATAGTCTCCCATATATCTATATGACTATATCGACATATCTATATTCATTTTTCTCTTTAGCCTGCGGCAACTCATTAACATAAAATTTTGGAGTTATTTTTTCTCTTTAGCCTGCGGCAACTCGAGCCAGTACACTACCACTTGAAGTATTTTTAGTTTAAATTGAAGTTATTTTTTTCATTCTCTCTCTCTTCAAATTTTAATAGCATTAATTTAGTTTTTTTTCATACATTAAGGTTTGAAGTAATCGTAGTTATGCAAAATATTAATCACTTAATAATATTATTAATTTTTTGTTTCATTGTGTTCAAGCTTTTCTATCGATTTGAAAGACCTTGTCGTAACTAATTAAACTCAACAGCAACACAATAAGGTCACGTGATATATTCAAATTGTTTATTCTCTATTCAAGTTGAGAATAAAAACTTAATTTTACTTTATTTCTAAGTTTTCAAAAATCACAGAGAGATATTTTAAGTGAAAAGGTACGATCAAATCGTTGCCATGATCCCAATAATAGTTTGATAGAGAATGGCAAAAGGACAATATATGGACGAGAATTGTAGATGGAACTCGTCGATGATAGTTATAGATGTGTGTTCATTTGAGACCTTATAGTCCATAAAAATAATTTGGGTTTTTTGAGTTTACCCCTTCATCACTAGGTAATTGAGTTTACCCCCCTCAATAATGAGAAATTGAGTTTACCCCCTTAGATTTACTATTTTTGACAAAAACACAAAGGTTGTGTTTGGCGCACGTGAAATAAATATGACTACGAAGAACAATTATACTTCAATATGATTCCACGTAGTTATTCCACCTTACTTTTATTGTTTGATTTGGTCGGTAATAAGATTAGTAAAGATTGATTTTTGTTGTAATTTGTGATTTTATCATCCCAAGTCAAACATGTCCTTAGTAGTTTTTGCTAAAAATACTAAATTCAAGGGGGTAAGCTCAATTACTAATTACTGAAGGGGGTAAACTTAATTACTGATTAGTTTTGAGGGGATAAGCCCAGAAACTGCTTAGTTTTTTTTTATTAACTACATTAAAATTGTGTCTCCACGGAAAGAAGTTTCTGACCTCGCCACTGGCCTCCACCACCCCCACCACTAGGGGTGGGAAAACGGTCTGGGAACCCGGGATCCGGCCCGATCCACCCGGACCGTTTGGACCCGCTGCCCCGTGCTACTTGAGTCGGGATTACCCGGGCCGATGGCTCGGGCTTATGGGGCCGGGACTCGGACATGGACTCAATTTCGAGTCCCGGCCCGATAAACCAACCGGATACCCGCTAGAAAAGTCCGCCCACCACCTGACCCGCCCACTACCCGCTTCAAGACCCGCGTGTTTTTATTTAGATCCAACGGCTGAGGTCAACGGCTGAGGCTACCTCAGCCATTGGATCTAAAAAATGCCTATAAATAGGGTTCTTGGACATAAAACCAAATTTACTGCCTCTCCCTCTCTGCCTCTGTCTCTCCGCCTCTCTCTCTCTGCCTTTTTCTCTCTGCCTCTCTCTCTCCGCCTCTCTCTCATTCATTAAGTTATATCTACGAGACAATGACTCCATTAGTGATTAATAGAGGTGAAAGATGATTGCGGATGTCGAAAATTGGCCTCCCGTTAAATCAGCATGAAAAAGGGACTCGATGCATGACAGCCTCCGTTATGATGGTATATTCTGTTGTGAGAGGAGAGATTCCTTTGTTCAACCCTGGTTCTCTGCTCTACTTCTCTGGTCCAGTTCCTCGCTCCTTGCTCCAGTTCCTCGCTCCTTGCTCCTTGCTTCCTGTTCGCCTGTTCCCGAGGGGGGAAAACCTGCAAAGGGTTCGAAAACCGCTCCGAGGCTCAAGACAGTCAGGGTGCTCTTTACAACAAAAGAATGAATATTGATCGATCCTTTTGGGAGCGAGTTATGGGAACTCTGAGCATTGGGTGATCTTTTCGGGTTGAAGATATCGTGTCCTGTGAAGGACGATGTGGGGGCCTTTTATAGGTGAAGTTAGGCCGACTGTAATTAGTGGCGGTGGTGAGGCGGTTGACGTCAAACCGTAAGGGAAGTTTCCTCTTTAGCGCATCCAGGGTTTCTCTTTGAGTCTATCCCAGATCTTTGATAAGCGAAAGTTCCTAAGTTCAAGGATACTTTGTATATATCTTGCCGGAGTGATAGACTCTAAAGGAGAAGTTTCCTCCTTTAGATACGTGGAGTTCAATCGGGCTTAAATACTTCAAGATATGTGGCCGACTGAGATCTTTCTAGAAAGTTCGGGATTAAGTCTTTAGGTCGCGCAGCGCTGATATCTCCCCAGTTCTGGACGTAAGATATGGGCCGAACCTGTGGAGACCCCCTTTACCCTTTTGAGACCTCAGGGCTGATCTATCCATGCCAAGGGCGTTTTGTGCAGAGCTGGTTTCTTTTGGCCGACTTCCTACTTAGGGGAATGTGTGGTGGACCATCAGGGGTTTTAGCTGTCCTGCTGCCTTAAGACGATTTGTTCCAAGAGACTTCTAGTCTGATCTTTGACTCTTCAGACGTTAGTCAACGTCTGGACATTTTGTGCATCATCATGAGTCCCGCCACTCCTTAGTTAAAAGTAAAGAGACTAAGGAGTAGAAGTAACTCGTTTGTTTTTACTTTATTTGAAGACCTGAAGTCGAGAGTAATACCTGTCCTAGAGCTATTTCGTGAAACTCTTTGGGTCTTACCTGGACCTGGGTTGTTTCGTAGTGCTCGATTTCTTTGTTGATATTCCAGAGCTGATTGGTATCTCCTAAGTGGAGATCCTTTCTTATTAAGCGATGTTTTTGTCAGAGCCATCCCAACTGTGTTTGTTCTGCCAAGACACGTCTCGTCTTCTGCTTAAGTAATTAATCTTTTCCATGCATGATTTTGTGACGTCATAGATTTGATCCTTGATGCACCCGAAAAGGTTGCACACCCAAGCGGAGGTATCAAGTAGTATTCCGGCAAAGCCGGGATCGATCCAAGGATAGGAAGGTAGTTTGGATATCGAAGGGTCTTATCCCTCGGTCTAGATATTAAACGCTAACTTAAACTAAAAAGGAGAGGAAGAAACATTAATAAGGGGTTTTGATGAATAAGCAATAAAGAAAACAAATAAACTAATTAAACGATAAAAGTAAAATGGGCGAGAGAGATTCGAGAGAAGAGTCGAAGGAACAAGAGTCGGGAGGCAAATAAGACTCGATTCGGGCAACAAATAAGTGATAGAGGTGTCGAACCGCGAATCCATAATGATAAATCTACAACTATGTATGGTCCGATCTAATGTTCCTAAGTATAATCGATGTCCGACTCCTAAGGTGATGCCTATAAGCACTACGTATATCCGGAGATCATACTTAGTCAAACAAACATCATAATCGGTTTATCCCGAGTCAACGAAAGTGTTGTCTAGTCGCTTAACTATGTGAAATGCATGACAAGACACATGAAATTATGACTTAGACTACGATCGATATCGAATACTTCGTTTCGTCTATTAACTATGCGAAGTGCTTGACAAGACACATGAAAATACGATCAAAACGATAATCGAATCAAATGAACATCAATTCATAATCAAAACATCAAATCATATTAAACATAATCACAAATTCATCACATTTCATCTCATATAATCGACACACTTGATTTAGCTAACATGGTGCATAAGTAATAAATGAAAAGAAATGATAAGAGAAATCCCCCTTTTTCGATGTGGCTCAAGGCTAGGTTCGTCGAGAAAAATGAGTCTCTAAGTGTAGTCGATCTCCCCGTAGTGATTTTCTGGATTTCCCTTTAAAAATGCAATTTGGGTGTCCCCGAGTAAAAATCAGATTTCCCCATAGCACTCATCATCATCTTCTCCATCTCAAGAACATCCACCATTAAAGCTTCATCAAGCTTTCTCTCTCTAGAGATTTTTCACCCAAAATCAAATCAAATTACATGGGAAGATAGATCAAGACATGGGGAGTAAGAACCCTAAGGTTTCCGGCCAAGAAAGTGGCCGGAAAACCCTAGACAAGTCCGGCCATAGTTGGAAGTGTTCGGCTAAGAAAATCCGGCCAAATCTCAAGAGGAAGGTTCGGCTAGCTGCCACCCTTAGTCCGAGCTGCTCCCTTGCTATACCCGAGTCGTCCCGTGCAAGATGAAGAGCGTGAAGGTGCTGTCCCTTTCTCGTTCTTGTTGCTCCGGCCGGTTCTAGCCTTGGCCGGCCTAGTTAGCTTGGCCGGCCAAGCTAAAACCGGCAGCCCCTTCTCTCTCTTCCCTCT
Organism: Eschscholzia californica subsp. californica; assembly: GCA_002897215.1. Lineage (NCBI taxonomy): Eukaryota > Viridiplantae > Streptophyta > Magnoliopsida > Ranunculales > Papaveraceae > Eschscholzia > Eschscholzia californica. The sequence goes on from BEHA01000861.1 coordinate 770,253, forward strand.
CTTTCAAACTCTCAACCCTAGAAGAAAGCCCTAGGTTTTTGTTGAAGAACACCAAGAACCCTCGCCTCTCTCTCAAACTTGGGTATTTTCTTAATGGAAAAGATGATGAATAGTTTACACTACTAAAAACCCTAGGTTTCTCTTGACTTAGTCAATTCATTTAGACTTTGTTGACTTGGGCCCAAGTGAGTGCTCCTAGAATCTCTACACCT
>BEHA01000861.1:775051-807809 GCA_002897215.1 Eschscholzia californica subsp. californica
ACAGAGGAATCTCTCCTCTCCAAATAGAATATACCATCATAACGGAGGTTGTCATGCATCTACTCCCTTTTCCATGCTGATTTAACCGGGAGCCAAATTTCGACATCAACATTTGGCACTAGAAGGAGGGGCAACTCTCCATCAAATCATCAGATTCGGTAACCCGAACCTCACTCAATACTTCTTCAGAACTAATTACTGTCCCTAAAGATCTTCAGGCAAACATGCTAGTAGAAAAACGAACACCCGGTGAAGACCGAGAAGGATCTTTATATCTCATAATGATCTCAGCAACCCTCGAGCGGCTAAAAGTCGAATGAAGGAAACAGGAAGAGAGGATAACAAAACTTCGAAGCGACCTACACATAACAGAGACCAAGCTGAAGTCCCTGCTCGAGGAAAATCCCAGAGTAGTAGATAATCTGAGGGGTCTTACGTGCTCGGGAATAGGATCGTTCTCAGGAACGAAAAATTTTACTGATCTCACCCTAGCTCTCCTCGATACGTTCGGAAAGCCCTTCAACGAAAGGACCGTCAACTTAAGTCAAGGAGGCTAGACCAATAGCCAGGGAACTCAAGACACGACCCTAGCGGTGACAGCAATCAAGCGTTTGATAGCACTGGCGAAAGAGCTCGGCGAAATATCAGAAACTCTGGCGGAAATATTCGTAGAGGCAGAAACGGAGTCTGAATCCGAGAGCGAAGAAAGTGTCAACGTCATAGTTGGGGGACCAACTAGTGTAGAGGACAGAAGCAACAAACGACGACGAAAGAACCATGAAGTCATGACGACACACAACGAGGTCTCATCTCCTATGGTTTTCACAATGATGACCTAAAAGGGGTGATCGCACCCAACACGGACCCCCTGGTGATAACGGCGTTAGACGCCAATAGGAAAATAGGTCGCATTCTAATCGACACCGGGAGTTCCACAAAGATCATAAGACGGGCGTGCCTCCAAAGACTCCAGGTGAGAGCACAACACACCAAAACTTATGATCATTATTTGACAGGTTTTGGCGAGGATCAAGTACAGGCTGGGGGGAAGGTTACCTTACCCATACTTATCGGGGAAGGGGCAACCAGCAGAGCACTGATGATAGAATTTGTGGTCATCGACAAGCTGCATGCGTATAATGTCATCCTAGGAAGGAACTTCTTGAGAGAATCACGAGCCGTAATCTCAATAAACCACCTAGCTATAAAATTCCCGATCCCGGGATCGAACCTGGTGGGAACAGTAAAGGGAGACCAGGAGGCCGCAAGAGAATGCTACGCTGCCTCAACTCGACATTATCGACGACCATCAGTGGTTCCCACTCTTGCAAACACCGGAAAAGGAACCAACTTCAATCACACCGTGAACATGCAGGGATAGCGCCGCTGAGGTCAGTATTGCTCCTCAACCTCACACAGAGTACTTACATATATATATATATACTATTTTAGCCGTTAGGCAGGAAAAGTAGCGCTACTAGCTACACATTTTCTATATATATATATAAATTATTTTAGCCATTAGGCAAAAGAAGTAGCATTACTAGCTACATATTTTACCTTATAAAATAAAACATTTTTTAGCATAAAACGCTATAAAAGGAGGAGTCCTAGCTAAAACTCATCTCGCTCTGAATCGAGCAGGTAGCCCTGATAGTGAAAGCCACGACCAGGGGACCTAAAGGCAGCCCTGGTAGGGGAGAGCACCGACCAAGGGCTCTAATTTAAAACAGTCTTGCTAGCGAAAGCCACAACCAGGGACAGGATAGCCTCTGTAGCTACGGCAACAACTGAGGGTCCTAAGGAGCAGTCCTAGTTAAACTGAATTTTGCTCGAGTAAAAACCGACCCCTCACCAAGGTCCCAAGGAGAAGTCCTAGTTACACTGATCGGTTCGAGCCGGCAAAGGAGGTAGCTCTGGTAGCTACGACTGCAACCCGCGGCCTCACAAGGAGAATTCCTAGCTAAACTTAACTCTTTACTCGAGTGAAACGTGATCTCTGAGGATCCCCAAGAAGAAGTCCTAGTGAAAACTACCGCCCCGATGAAGGTTGCTGATGTCGAAAATTGGCTCCTTGTTAAATCAACATGAAAAAGGGAGATGATGCATGACAACCTCCGTTATGATAGAATATGTTGTTTGGAGAGGTGAGATTCCACTGTTCAGCTCTGCTTCTCTGCTCTGCTCCGTTCCTCTGTTTTGCTTCTGCTCTTGACTCCTTGCTCCAGCTCCTGATTCTTTGCTCCTGTTCGTCTCTTCCTTGCTCCTGTTCGTCTATTCTAGGGGGAAAACCTACAAAGGGTTCGAAAACCGCTCTGACGCTCAAGACAGTCAGGTTGCTCTTTGCAGTAAAAGAATGAATATTGATTGATCCTTTTGGGGGCGAGTTATGAGAACTCTGAGTTTTGGGTGATCTTTTTTGGATGAAAAGATCGTGTCCTGAGGAGGACGATGTGGGGGGCCTTTTATAGGCGATGTTAGGATGACTATGATCAGTGGCGGTGGTGAGGCAGTTGTCGTGAAATCAATATAGAAGTTACCTCTTTTGCGTATCTAGGGTTTCTCTTCGAGTCTATCCCGGATCTCTCATAATTGAAAGTTCCTAAGTTCAAGGATACTTTGTTGATATCTTGCCGGAATGATAGACTCTAAAGGAGAGGTTTCCTCCTTTAGATACGTGGAGTCCAACCAGGCTTAAATACTTCAAGACGTGTAACCGATTGAGATCTTTCTGAAAAGTCAGGGATTACGTCATTAGGTCGCGCAACGCTGATATCTTCCCAGTTCTGGGCGTAAGATATGGGTCGAACCTTTGGAGACCCCCCTTATTCTTTTAGAGATCCCAGGGCTGATCTATCCATGCCAAGGGTGTTTTGTGCAGAGCTGGTTTCTTCTGGCCGACCTCCCTGTTTGTGGGAATGTGCGGTGGACCATCAAGGGTTTTAGCTATCCTGCTGCCTCAAGCCGAGCTGTTCCGAGAGACTTCTGGTCTGATCATTGACTCTACAGACGTTAATCAACTTCTGGACATTTTATGCCTCATCATGAGTCCCGCCACTCCTTAGTTGAATGTAGAGAGACTAAGGAGTAGAAGTAACTCGTGTGTTTTACTTCTAAGGCTAGAACCTGTCCCAGAGCTGTATCGTAAAGTTCTTCGGGCCTTACCTGGACTGTAGCTGTTTGGTGGAGTTCTGTCTTACTGTCAGTACTCCAGAGCTGATTGATGTTCGCGAATTTGGAGATTTTCTTTGACTACGTGTTATCTTTACCGGAGCTGACCCAGTTGTGCTCTCGTTTTGACGCGTGATTTGGTATTTCGAAACACGTTTCGTCTCCTGCGCAAGTAATTAATTCCTCTCCATGCGTAATTTTGTGATGTCACAGATTTGATTCTCTGATTGCCTGTTTTCGGCGTTGATCCCCCTGAATTACTATTCAAGGCAGCGATTTTGGCATGCGTGGACACGTGGTATCTTGCTAGTGGGAGAGCGGGTGCGTTCCCTAAGGTTCTATTAATTCCTAGCCCTATCTTTGGGCTGATCTGGACCGTCGATTGTCTCTAGTTATTGATTGAAGAGATGTTTAGGGTTTTTCCAGTTGTGACAGCTATCGCGTGTCTCTTTTTCATTGGCTTGGTGCACGTTAGCTTAAACCCCCAAGCCGAGTTATTTTAGCCCTCGGATTTGCTCATATTTCTTTCCTGGTCTAATCAGTTCTTCATTTCTTGGGTTGTGCTCTCCTTCTTCCTCTATTTCAAGAAAATGGCAACTTCTTCTCCCGCTGCTGATTTCGCTGGTCAACACCGTTTCTCGAGCCAGATGACTCAAGGTGATCTTGACATTCTTCGAAGTGATCATGCGATTCCCGCTTCCATCGAACTCCTTTTGCCTTCTCCTAACGATAAGATCTACCTTTTCGATGATCGTCGTGTTGGCGTATATGAGGTTTTCTTCAATCTAGGTTGGTGGTTCCTTTCCCTGCTTTCCTTGTTGATTTGTTGAACTTCTATGGATTGGGACTCTTCCAGATGAGTCCCAATGTCGTTATGACTATCATGGCATTTTACTTCCTTTGTCTTCATCTTGGTGAGAAGGCGAGCTTGTTTGCTTTCAACAAGACTTTTCCCCTCAAATCCAGTGACAAATGTTGGCATTATTTTTCCTCTCGCGTTGGTCCGTTTTTCTCTGCTCCGACTATTTCGAAGGTTTATAAGGGTAGGTTCTTTTTCGTTCGTCCTTCTCTTGTGACTGAAAAGTATGATTTCCGTTCGCCAGATCCTACCTATACCCGTCCGACTCTAGTTCCTGATGAAGGAGATGTTAAGTGTCTAGCGGCCTTAAATGCTTTAGTCAGAAACAAGGAGGGCCTTAATCCTGAGAGCATTGTTGATCTGCAGGCTCTTTATCAACAAAACAAGCTCCCTTTTGTGCCTAGTAAGTTTTGTTTTGAAGATGTCTCTTCTTTTCTTTTTGGTATTCTTTATACGTCTGACTTCCTTGATCTCCTTTTTTTTTTTTAGCTTTCTTGGGGAAACGGAGTAGGAATGATGACATGTCGTCCTCTTCTGGTGTGAAAAAGTCTCGTACCAAATCTTCGGGTAAAAGGAGTATGACTGGTGTCATTATTCGGGAACCTGTTGGTCCGGCTTCACCTCTGGTTGCTACCAGTTCTTCCCCTCCGGTTCCTCTTCTGATCAGTCGCGGTGCTGTTGCTTCCAGGACCAAGGCGAGTGTTCATTCCTTGGCCGGAAAACGGAAGTCCTTGTCCGGCCTAGATTTATCGGCAAAGGTGTCTTCTCTGCCGAAAGATGTCCCTCATCGTGTGTCATCCTTGATCGATAGTCTTTATTTTTATTTTCAGAATGAGGTACTTCCAACACTATTTTTCTGTCTTCTTTTCTTCCTTATGCTTTCTTTGCCAATCTTGCATATCTTCTTTGCCTTTTTCAGAATTATCAAGTTAATCACAACGTCACATCTCAGTTATCCTTGATCGAGCGCCTAGAATCCCAGCTTCCGAAGGCCGAGAAGGATGCCTTGTCTTACAAAGCTGAAGTTGAGATTTTGGCCAACGACGTGAAGATTGTCTCCGCTGAACGAGATTCGTGGAAGCTGGAAGCGGAGCAATCGAGGACCAGTGCTGAACTTCGGTCTTCTCAATCTGATGCTCGTGTTGCTAGTCTGGAAGGGAGGCTTCAAGCCCTTCAGGAGAAGGAGGCTACTCTGATTCAGCAGAGGGACAAAGATAAGGCCGCTCTTCAAGCTTCTTATAAGAACATCTTTGAGATGACCGACGTGAGCCGTCAGAGGGCGATAGCGACTTTCAAAGAGGGGGATGAGTTCTCGGCGATCTTGAGGCGGCAACGTAAATCCGCGTTTCAGGTTGCTTGGGATGTAGCTCGTCCTTTCTACGTTCCTAAGGAAACTACTCCCCTGCGTCATCTTGATAAGGAGCGAGTCGCCTTGTCCGTTAATGCCGTCGGTTTTGATCGAGGGTTAGAGGAAGACTTTCCCTTTATTGAGGGCGAGTGGGACCAGGAGGTCACCAATTCTGTGGTCCATGTGGGTGATGATTCCGACGAAGGCTCTGCTTCCTCCGTTCCTGGTCCTGATGGTCATTCTGGTCCTATCCTTTCTAGCGAGGAACCGTAGTTGTTTTTGTTTTTCTTTTGTGTTCTGCATGCTCTTCCTTTTCTTGTCTGAATGGTGACCTTGCTACAATGTCTTTTTCTGTTTTAATCTTAATGGGTTTGATTTTCTTCCATATCCTGCTGCTGCACATATAAGAACCTCCCATAGCATGATATAGTTAGTCCATCCTAACTTACTAATGCAATTTCCTAGGCTTACTACGCATGCTCCGAATGGTCGCACATGTAAGAGAAACAATTTGAGACCTAATCTAGCATGCCCAAAGCTTACTAATTCCCTCTGCAAAATAGAACCCGAAATAGTCCTGTGTAAATAGTTTTGAGTAGTGTTAGAGTTCTTAGCTCTGCCTCCGATTGTCTATTCCAGAGCTGTCTCTGCATAACTAGTTTCATTAGGACTCCTCCTTAGACCTCTGGTTGTGGCTTTCACTACCAGAGCTGGTTTCGTTGGCTTGAGCGTAACTAGTTTCGCCAGGACTTCTCCTTAAACCTTTGGTCGTGGCTTTCACTACCAAAGTTGGTTTCGCCAGCTTGAGCTCGGTTAGTTTAGCTAGGTCTTCTCCTTAGACCTCTGGTCGTGGCTTTCGCTACCAGAGCTGGTTTCTTCAACTTGAGCTTGGCTAGTTTCGCTAGGACTTCTCCTTAGACCTGTGGTCGTGGCTTTCGCTACCGGAGCTGGTTTCGCCAGCTTGAGCTTGGCTAGTTTAACTAGGACTTGTCCTCAAACCTCTAGTAGTGGCTTTCGCTACCAGAGCTGGTTTTGCCAGCTTGAGCTTGGCTAGTTTCGCTAGGACTTCTCCTTAGATCTCTGGTCGTAGCTTGGGCTACCAGAGTTGGTTACATTGGTGTGATCACGACTAGTTTTCGCCGGGACTCCTCCCGTACCCCTGGTCATTGCTTGGGCTACCAGGGTCGTCTTCCTCATTTTAGGCATGAATAGTTTCGCAAGGACTTGTCCTTATACCCTCGGTCACCTTTATCGGGGCGGTAGTTGAACTAGGACTTTTCTTTGGGGATCCATAGGGACCACGTTTCACTCGAGTAAAGGGTTGAGTTTAACAAGGACTCCTCCTTGTGAGGCCTCGGGTCGCAGCCGTAGCTACCGGAGCTACCTCCTTTGCCGGCTTGAGCTGATCAGTGTAACTAGGACTTTTCCTGGGGACCTTGGTGAGGGGTCGGTTTTTACTCGAGCAAAGTTCAGTTTAACTAGGACTGCTCCTTAGGGCCCTCAGTTGTCGCCGTAGCTACGGAGGCTATCATGTCCCTGATCATGGCTTTCGCTTAGCAGGGCTGTTTATATTAGAGCCCTTGGTCGCCGCTCTCACCTACCAAGGCTGCCTTTAGGTCTCCTGGTCGTGGCTTTCGCTGTCAGGGCTACCTGCTCGATTCAGAGCGAGATGAGTTTAATTAGGACTCCTCCTAAAAATATTTTATTTTGCTAGATAAAATAGGTAGCTAGTTGCTGAAAATATTTTATTTTGCTAGATAAAATAGGCTAAAATAATATATATATATATATATATAGATAAAATATGTAGCTAGTACCACTACTTTTCTTGCCTAGCGGCTAAAATAATATATATATATATATATATATGTAGGTACTTTGTGCGAGCAATACTGGCCTTGGTGGAGTTATTCCTGCCTATTTACGGTGTGATCGAAGTTAGTGATTTTTCCGGTGCTTGGAAGGGTGGGAACCACTGCTGGCCGTCGACAGTGCCGAGCTGAAATGGCGTAACATTCCCTGGCTGCCGCTGGATCTCCTTTTACTCTTCCTACCAGATTGGTTCCCGGAATTGGGAACTTCAGAGTTAAGTGGTTCAAAGAGATCACAGCTCGTGATTCCTTGAAGAAGTTCCCTCCCAGGATAATGTTGTACGCGTGTAGTTCGTCGATTATCACGAACTCCATCATTAGTGCTCGGCTGGTCGTTCCTTCTCCGATGAGTATGGGTAAAGTGACCTTTCCCCCCGCTCGTAGTCGATCTCCGCCGAAACCTGTCAAGTAATGATCATAAGTCTCAGTGTGATGTGTTCTCACCTGGAGTTTTTGGAGGCATGCTCGGCTTATGATCTCTGTGGAGCTTCCCGTTTCAACTAGGATACGCCCTATTCTTCGATTGGCAAACAGGGATGTTATCACTAGGGGGTCTGCGTGAGGCGTGATTACTCCTCTCAGGTCATCATTAGTGAATATTATCGGAGGTTTGGCCTCGTCTTGTTCCATCATGATCTCCGGATTCTTTCGTCGTCGTTTGTTACTTCTGTTCTCTGCATGAGTTGGCCCTCCAACTATGACGTTGACACTTTCTTTGCCCTCGGATTCGGATTCTGTTTCCACTTCGGTGAATATTCCCACCAGAGTTTCTGATATTTCGCCGAGCTCTTTCGCCAGTACTGTCAAACGCCTGATTGTTGTTACGGCTAGGGTCCTGTCTCGAGCTCCACGCTCTTAGTCTGGCTTTTTTTACGTGAGTTGGCGGTCCTTTCATCGGAGGGCTTTCCGAACGCGTCGAGGAGAGCTTGGGTGAGATCAGTAAAGTTTCTTGTTTCTGAGAGCGATCCTATTCCCGATAATGTTGGGCCCCTCAAGTCGTCTGCTGTTCTAGGATTTTTACCCAGTAAGGATTTCAACCTAGCTTCTACTACGTCTAAGTTGCCCAGAAGTTTTGTTATTCTCTCTACTTGTTTCCTTCTTTCAACCTTAAGCCGCTCGAGAGCTGCTGAGATCATTATGAGGTATAGAGATCCTTCTCGGTCTTCACCGGGTGTTCGTTTTTCTGCTGGCATGTCTGCCTGAAGGTCTTTTAGGAAAAGATGATTAGTTCTGAAGAAGTATTGAGTAGGATTCGAGTTACCGAATGTGGTGATTTGCTGGAGAGATCCCCTCCTTTTAGCGCCAAATGCTAATGCTGAAAATTGGCTACCGGTTAAATCAACATGAAAAAGGGAGTTGATGCATGACAACCTCTGTTATGATAGAATATTCTGTTTGGAGAGGTGAGATTCCTCTGTTCACCTCTGCTTCTCTACTCTGCTCCGCTCCTCTGTTCTGCTTCTGCTCCTGACTCCTTGCTCCAGCTCCTGATTCTTTGCTCCTGCTCGTCTATTCCTTGCTCCTGTTCGTCTTTTCTAAGGGGAAAACCTGCAAAGGGTTCGAAAACCGCTCCGACGCTTAAGACAGTCAGGTTGCTCTTTCCAGTAAAAGAATGAATATTGATTGATCCTTTTGGGGGGCAAGTTATGAGAACTCTGAGTTTTGGGTGATTTTTTTTATGAAGAGATTGTGTCTTGAGGAGGACGATGTGGGGGGCCTTTTGTAGGCGATGTTAGGCCGACTATGATCAGTGGCGGTAGAGAGGCGGTTGCCGTCAAATCAATATAGAAGTTACCTCTTTTGCGTATCTAGGGTTTCTCTTCGAGTCTATCCCGGATCTCTGATAAGTGAAAGTTCCTATGTTCAAGGATACTTCGTTGATATCTTGCCGGAGTGATAGACTCTAAAGGAGAAGTTTTCTCCTTTAGATACGTGGAGTCCAACCGGGCTTAAACACTTCAAGACGTGTAACCGACTGAGATATTTCTGGAAAATCAGGGATTAAGTCATTAGGTCACGCAGGGCTGATATCTTCACAGTTCTGGGCGTAAGATATGAGCCGAACCTGTGGAGACCCCCCTTATTCCTTTAGAGATCCCAGGGCTGATCTATCCATGCCAAGGGCGTTTTGTGCAGAGTTGGTTTCTTCTGGCTGACCTCCTCTGCTTAGGCCTAAGGAGAAGTCCTAGTTAAACTAGCTAAGCTCAAGCTGGCGAAACCAGCTCTGGTAGCGAAAGCCACGACCAGAGGCCTAAGCATAAGTCCTAGTTAAACTAGCCAAACTCAAGCTGGCGAAACCAGCTTTGGTAGCGAAAGCCACGACTAGAGGCCTAAGGAGAAGTCTTAGTTAAACTAGTCGAGCTCAAGCCGACAAAATCAGCTCTGGTAGCGAAAGCCACGACCAGAGGCCTAAGGTGAAGTCCTAGTGAAACTTGCCGAGCTCAAGATGGTAATATCAGCTCTGGCAACGAAAGCCACGATCCGGGGTCCAATAAGGAGCCCTGAAGAAGCTAGTGATGTGAAGACAACTCTGGAACAGACAACCAGGGGTAGAGCTGAGAACTCTAACATTATTCAAAACATCTTACGCAGGGCTAATTCGGGTTCTATTTTGAAGAGGGAAATCGTAAGCTTAGGGCATGCTAGACTAGGTCTGAAACTGTTTCTCTTACAGGTGCGATCATTCGGAGCATGCGTAGTAAGCTCAGGAAATTGCATTAGTAAGTTAGGATGGACTAACTATATCCTACTTTGGGAGGTTTTTTATGTGCAGCAACAGGGTATGGAAGCAAATCAAAACCTTTAAAATAAAAACAGAAAAAAGCCATTGTAGCAGGGTCACCATTCAGACAGGAAAAGGAAGAGCATCCAGAAGACAAAAGAAAAGAAAAAAGCAATTACGGTTCTTCGCCAGAAAGGATAGGACCAGAATGACCATCAGGACCAGGAACGGAGGAAGCAGAGCCTTCGTCGGAATCATCACCCACATGGACCACAGAATTGGTGACCTCCTGGTCCCACTCGTCCTCACTAAAGGGAAAATCTTCCTCCAACCCTCGATCGACGACGACAGCATTAACGGACGAGGCGACTCGCTCTTTATCAAGATGACGCAGGGGAGTAGTTTCTTTAGGAACGTAAAAACGGCGAGTTGCATCCCAAGCAACTTGAAACGCGAATTTACGTTGCCGTCTCAAGATCGCCGAGAACTCGTTTCCATCTTTAAAAGTTGCTATCGCCCTCTGACGGCTCACGTCGGTCATCTCAAAAATGTTCTTATAAGAAGCTTGAAGAGCGGCCTTATCTTTGTCCCTCTGCTGAATCAGAATAGCCTCCTTTTCTTGAAGGGCTTGAAGCCTCCCTTCCAGACTAGCAACATGAGCAGCAGATTGAGAAGACCGAAGTTCTGCACTGGACCTAGATTGCTCCGCTTTCAGCTTCCACGAATCCCGTTCAGCAGAGACGATCTTCACGTCGTTGGCCAAAATCTCAGCTTCAACTATGTAAGACAAGGCATCCTTCTCGGCCTTCAAAAGTTGGGATTCTAGGCGCTCGATCGAGGATAAATGAGATGCGACGTTGTGACTAACTTGATAACTCTGAAAAAAGAGAAAGAAGATACGCAAAATTGGAAAATAGAACATGGAAGAAAAAAAGGCAGAAAGATAGTGCGTGAAGTACCTCGTTTTGAAAATACAAATAAAGACTGTCGATCAAGGAGGATACACGATGAGGGACATCCTTCGGCAGAGAAGACACCTTCGCCGATAAATCTAGGCCGGACGAGGATTTCCCTTTGCCGACCAAGGAATGAACACTCGCCCTAGTCTTGGAAGCAACAACGCCACGACTGATCAAAAGAGGAATCGGAGGAGAAGAACTGGTAGCAACCAGAGGTGAAGCCGGACCAACAGGTTCCCGAATAACAACACCAGCCATACTCCGTTTACCTGAAGATTTGGTACGAGACTTTTTCACACCAGAAGAGGACGGCATGTCATCAGTCCTACTCTGTTTCCCCAAGAAAGCTGAAAAAGAAAAAGGAAATCGAGGAAATCAGACGTATGAAGAATACCAAAAAAAAAGGAAAGAGAGAAAAAAGAGACATCTTCAACCAAAACTTATTAGGCACAGAAGGGAGCTTCTTTTGCTGATAAAGAGCCTGCAGATCAGCAACGCTCTCTAAAATAAGGCCCTCATTGTCTCTGACTAAAGCATTTAAAGCCGCCAGACGCTTAACGTCTCCTTCATCAGGATCAAGAGTTGGACGAGTATAGGCAGGATCAGGCGAACGGAAATCATATTTTTCAGTCATAAGAGAAGGACGAAGGAAAAATAACCTATCCTTATAAACCTCCGGAATATTCAGAGCAGACAAAAATGAACCGACGCGAGAGGAAAAATAATGCCAACATTTATCACTGGATTTGAGGGAAAAAGTCTTGTCAAAAGCAAACAAACTCGCCTTCTCACCAAGATGGAGACAAAGGAAGTAAAACGCCATGATGGTCACAACGGAGTTAGGACTCATCTGGAAGAGTCGCAATCAATAGAAGTTTAACAAATCAACAAGAAAAGCAGGGAAAGGAACCACCAACCCTAGATTGAAGAAAACCTCATATACGCCAACACGACGATCATCGGAAAGGTAGATCTTATCGTTAGAAGAAGGCAAAAGAAGTTCGACGGAAGCAGGAATCGCATGATGTCGAGATCACCTTGAGTCATCTGGCTCGAGAAGCGATGTTGACCAGCAAAATCAGCAGCGGGAGAAGAGGTTGTCATTTTCTTGAAAGAAAACGGAGAAGGAAGGAGGGCACAACTCAAGAAATGAAGAACTAACTAGACGAAGAAAGTAAAAAAGAGGAAATATGGGCAAATTTGAAGGTTTAAAAAGACTCAGCTTGAGGGTTTAAGCTAACATGCACCGAGCCAATAAGAAAGAGACACGCGATAGCAGTCACAACTGGAAAAACCCTAACATCTCATCAATCAAATATTTAGAGACAATCGACGGTCCAGATCAGCCCAAAAATAGCGCTTGGAATTAATAGAACCTAGGGAACGCACCCGCTCTCCCACTGGCAAGATACCACGTGTCCACGCATGTTGAAAACGCTGCCCCAAATAGTAATTCATAGGGATTAGTGCCGAAAACAGGCGATCAGAGAATGAAATCTCTGACGTCACAAAATCACGCATGGAAAGGAATTAATTACTTGCGCAGGAGACTAAACGTGTCTCGGAATAACAAATCACGCGTCAAAACGAGAACACAGCCGGATAAACTCTAGCAGAGCTAATACTTAGTCAAAGAAAATCTCCATGTCATGAACATCAATCAGCTCTAGAGTACTGACAGCAAGGCAGAACTCCACCAAACAGCTACAGTCCAGGTAAGCCTCGAAGAGCTTTACGATACAGCTCTGGGACAGGTAATACTTTCGACTTCTAGCCTTCAAAATAAAACACACGAGTTACTTCTACTCCTTAGTCTCTCTACTTTCAACTAAGGAGTGGCGGGACTCATGATGATGCATAAAATGTCCAGACGTTGACTAAAGTCTGAAGAGTCAAAGGTCAGACCAGAAGCCTCTTGGAACAGCTCGGCTTAAGGCAACAGGACAGCTAAAACCCTTGATGGTCCACCACACGGGAGGTCGGCCAGAAGAAACCAGTTCTACACAAAACACCCTTGGCATAGATAGATCAGCCCTGGGATTTCTAAAGGAATAAGGGGGGTCTCCACAGGTTCGGCCCATATCTTACGCCCAGAACTGGGAAGATATCAGCGCTGCGCAACCTAATGACTTAATCCTGGACTTTCCAGAAAGATCTTAGTCAGTTACACATCTAGAAGTGTTTAAGCCCGGTTGAACTCCACGTATCTAAAGAAGAAACTTCTCCTTTAGAGTCTATCGCTCCGACAAGATATCAACGAAGTATCCTTGAACTTAGGAACTTTCACTTATCAGAGATCCGGAATAGACTCGAAGAGAAACCCTAGATACACAAAAGAGGTGACTTCTATTATGGTTTTACGGCCACCGCCTCACCACCGCCACGAAGGACAGTCGGCCTACCTTCGCCTATAAAAGGCCCCCCACATCGTCCTTCAAAGGACCAGAGGGAAAAACAGACTCTTTCTCTAGGGCACAATCCCTGGAGAAGGAACACGCCATCTCTCCTAAACCTAAGATCTCTTCGTACCAGAAGGATCGCCCCCCAAAAACAGATTTCTCATAACTCGCCCCCAAAAGGATCAATCATTATTCATTCTTTTACTGTAAAGAGCACCCTGACTGTCTTAAGCATCGGAGCGGTTTTTGAACCCTTTGCAGGTTTTCCCCCTCGGGAACAGACGTACAGGAGCAAGGAATCAGGAGCTGGAGCAAGTAGCAGGGAGTAGAGAAGCGGAACAAAAGAGCGGAGCAGAGCAGAGAAGCAGAGCTGAACAGAGGAATCTCACCTCTCCAAACAGAATATTCCATCATAACGGAGGTTGTCATGCATCAACTCCCTTTTTCATGCTGATTTAACCAGGAGCCAAATTTCGACATCAGTAGGGGGTATAAGGAGAAGTCCTTGCGAAACTATTCATGCTTGAAATGAGGAAGACAGCCCTAGTAGCTAAGGCAACGACCGGGGGCACGGGAGGAGTCCCGGCGAAAACTAGTCGAGCTCAAGCCGACGAAAACATCCCAGCTAGCGAAAGCCACGATAAGGGACAGGACAGCCTCGGTAGCTATGGAAACGACCGAGGGCTCTAAGAAGAAGTCCTAGCGAAACTAGTCGAGCTCCAGTCGACGAAACTAGCTTTGGTAGCGAAAGCCATGACAAGAGAACTAAGGAGAAGTCCTAACAAAACTAGTCGAGCTCAAGCTGACGAAACTAGCTCTGGTAGCGAAAGCCGCGACCAGAGGTCTAAGGAGAAGTCCTAGTTAAACTAGCTAAGCTCAAGCCGGCGAAACCAGCTCTAGTAGCGAAAGCCACGACCAGAGGACTAAGAAGAAGTCCTGGTAAAACTAGTCAACCTCAAGCTGACGAAACCAGCTATGGTAGCAAAAGCCACGACCAGAGGTCTAAGGAGAAGTCCTAGCAAAACTAGCTGAGCTCAAGCTGGCAATATCAGCTCCGGTAGCAAAAGCCACGACCAGAGGACTAAGGACAAGTCCTAGTTAAACTAGCCGAGCTTAAGCTGGCGATATCAGCTCTGGTAGCGAAAGCCACGACCAGAGGTCTAAGTTGGAGTCCTGGTGAAACTAGTTATGCAAAGACAACTCTGGTATAGACGACCAGGGGCAGAGCTAAAAACTCTAACACTATTCAAACCTTTTTTACGCAGGGCTAATTCGGGTTCTATTTCGCAGAGGAAAATATTAAGCTTAGGGCATGATAGACTAGGTCTGAAATTGTTTCTCTTGCAGGTGCGATCATTCGGAGCATGCGTAGTAAGCCTAGGAAATTGCATTAGTAAGTTAGGATGGACTAACCGTATCCTACCTTGGGAGGTTCTTATATGTGCAGCAACTGGATATGGAAGCAAATCAAAACCATTAACATTAAAGCAGAAAAAAGCCATTGTAGCAGGGTCACCATTCAGACAGGAAAAGGAAGAGCATCCAGAAGACAAAAGAAAAACAAAGACGACTACGGTTCTTTGCCAGAAAGGATAGGACCAGAATGACCATCAGGACCAGGAACGGAGGAAGCAAAGCCTTCGTCGGAGTCATCACCCACATGCACCACAGAATTGGTGACCTCTTGGTCCCACTCATCCTCGCTAAAGGGAAAGTCTTCCTCCAACCCTCGAAACAACAACGGCAGAATTCACGGACAAGGCAACTAGCTCTTTATCAAGATGACGCAGGGGAGTAGTTTCTTTGGGAACGTAGAAACGGCGAGCTGCATCCCAGGCAACCTGAAACGCGGATTTACGTTGCCGCCTCAAGATCGCCGAGAACTCATCCCCCTCTTTTAAAGTCGCTATCGCCTTCTGATGGTTCGAGTCGGCCAACTCGAAGATATTCTTGTAAGAACCTTGAAGAGCAGCCCGGTCTCTTTCTCTTTGTTGAATCAAAGTGGCCTCTTTTTCCTGAAGGGCTTGAATTCTCTATCTAGACTAATAACACGAGCGTCTGACTGAGAAGATTGAAGTTCAACACTGGCTTTATACTGCTCCGCCTCCAACCTCCACGAGTCTCGTTCGGCGAAAGCTATCTTCACGTCATTAGCCAAGATTTCAGCTTCGGTTTTATAACACAAAGCGTCTTTTTCAGCCTTTGCAAGCTCGGACTCCAGACGCTCAATTGAGGAGAAATGGGACACGACATTATGACTGACCTGATAATTTTAAAAAGGGGAAAAAATACAAAAAAATAGAAAAGGAAGAAAAAAGAGAAAGCAAATAACTGGTGCTGGGAGTACCTCATTCTGGAAATGGAGAAAAAGGCCATCAATCAGAGAAGTCATGTGATGGGGAACGTCCTTGGGCAAAGTGGACATCTTCGCCGATAAACTCAGGGCAGACGAAGATTTCCCTTTGCTAGCCAAAGAAAGAATGCTCGCCCTAGTCCGGGATGCAATCACCCCACGATTAATCGAAAGAGGAGCAGGAGGAGAAGAACTGGCAAGAATCAAAGGAGAAGCTGGGCAGATAGGTTCCCGAATAACGACGCCGGTTGAACTCTGGCTGACCAGAGACTTGGTAAGAGATCTTTTGACACCAGAAGAAGACGGAATATCTTCAGCCCTATTTCGTTTTCCCATGAAAGCTGAAAAAGAAGAAGGAATGCAAGAAGATCAGACACATAAGGAAATACCGAAAAGAAAAGAAGAAGGATATCCAACCGAAACTCACCAGGAAGAGAAGGAAGCATCTTTTTCTAATAAAGGGCCTGTAGATCAGCGACGCCTTTAGGAATGAAACCCTCTTTCCCCCTATCCAAAGCGATTAAAGCTTCAAAACATCTAACATCTCCCTCATCAGGGATGATTTTTGGACGAACTTGGACAGAACCGGATACACGAAAACCATAGTCCTCAGTTGCAAGAGAGGGACGAAGAAAAAGGAATCGATCCTTGTAAACCTTAGGGATATTCGGAGCAGAAAAGAATGGACCGACACGACAAGAAAAGTAATGCCAGCACCGATCACTGGACTTAACCGAAAAAATCTTGTCGAGAGCGTAAAGACTCGCTTTCTCGCCATGATGAAGACAGAGGAAGTAAAAAGCCATGATAGTCATTACGGCGTTAGGACTCAGTTGAAATAATTGTAGCCCATAATGGTTCAACAAGTCAACAAGAAAGAGAGGGAAAGGAACCACCAACCCCAGATTGAAGAAGACCTCGTATACACCGACGCGGCGGTCATCTGTGAGGTAAATCTTGTCTTCAGGCGAGGGAAGAAGAAGCTCAACAGTGGCTGGAATCGCATGAGTATTTCGAAGAGCGTCGATCTTCTCTGGAGTCATCCGACTTGTGAAACGATTTTGGCCAAAGAAATCAGCGGCAGAAGGAGTTGTCATTCTCTTTCAGAAACAAAAAAGATCACAACTCAAGAAATGAAGAACTGACTAGACAAAGAAAGTAAAAGAAGAAAATATGAGCAAACCTAGAGGCTCAAAAAGACTCAGCTTGAGGGTTAAGGCTAACGCACACCGGACCAGTAGGAAAAAGACACGCGGCTGCAGTCACAACTGGAAAAACCCTAACATTTCTTCAATCAATGGTAAGAGACACTCGACGGTCCGGATTAACCCAAGACGGTGTTAGGAATTAATAGAACCCTGGGAAACGCGCCTACTCTCCCACTAAAAAGATACCACGTGTCCACACATGCCGAAAATACTGCCTTGAACAGTAATCCAAAAGGACCAGCGCCGAAAATAGGCAGTCAGAAGATCAGAAATGGCGCCTCGTGAGAAAGGATCTCCCCTTAGCAAATATCGATCAACTCTGGAATATCGACAGAAAAACAGAGCTCTACAAAGCAGCCTCGTGAGAAAGGATCTCCCCTTAGCAAATATCAATCAACTCAGGAATATTGACAGAAGGACAGAGCTCTACAAAGCAGCCCTGGTCCAGGTAAGGCCCAAAGAGCTTCGCGATACAGCTCTGGGATATGTAATACTTTCGACTTCTGGCCTTCAAAGTAAAACACGCGAGTTACTTCTACTCCTTAGTCTCTTTACTTTCAACTAAGGAGTGGCGGGACTCATGATGATGCATAAAATGTCCAGACGTTGACTAACGTTTGAAGAGTCAAAGATCAGACTAGAAGTCTCTTGGAACAGTTCGGCTTAAGGCAGCAGGACAGCTAAAACCCCTGATGGTCCACCACACATTCCCATAACTAGGAGGTCGGCCAGATGAAACCAGCTCTACACAAAACGCCCTCGGCATGGACAGATCAACCCTAAGATCTCTAAAGGAATAAAGGGGCTCTCTACAAGTTCGGCCCATATCTTACGCCCAGAACTGGGGAGATATCAGCGCTGCGCAACCTAATGACTTAATCCCGGACTTTCCAGAAAGATCTCAGTCGGCCACACATCTTGAAGTATTTAAGCCCGATTGGACTCCACGTATCTAAAGGAGGAAACTTCTCCTTTAGAGTATATCACTCCGGCAAGGTATATACAAAGTATCCTTGAACTTAGGAACTTTCACTTATCAAAGATTCGGGATAGACTCGAAGAGAAACCCTAGATACGCAAAAGAGGTAACTTCAATTACGGTTTGACGGCCACCGCCTCACCACCGCCACTAGTCACAGTCGGCCTAACTTTGCTATAAAGGCCCCCCACATCGTCCTTCACAGGACACGATCTCTTCAAGACAGACACACTCTCTCTCCCAAAAATACGATCTCTTCATACCTGCGTGAGGAAGTCGCTAAGCTCAAACTATTTCCATTATCATTGAAAGAAAAGTCGAGGATATGGTTTCATTCTCTAAGGCCTAGGACTATAAGAAGTTGGGATGAGATGACTAGGGCATTTTTGAAAAAGTTTTTCCCAATCCATCGAACCAACACCTTAAGAAGAGAAATTATGAATTTTGAGCAACACAAAGAGGAGACCTTCTTTGGGTGTTGGGAGAGATTTAAAGACCTCCTGCTCGCATGTCCACATCATAACTATGAAATATGGAGGGTCATCGGGTTCTTTTACGATGGCTTGACCTCCAAAATGAAACACTTCGTGGAAGTGATGTGCAACGGAGAGTTTATGAGTAAAAGTCCTAATGAGGCTTGGGAGTATCTCGACCTCTTAGCGGAGAAAGTCCAAGATTGGGACACACCCGTTAATAGTGACCGAGATATAGCCGAAGGAAACCATTACTCAAAAAGAGGCATATGCTTTTTAAAGGAAAATGGGAAAGTACATGATGAAGTTTTCAACTTGTCTCGGAAAGAATTAACAGATATGCATGATGGTGATTTGGTGATTGATAGTGTCTGTAGCATTTGTGCAAGTCGAGAACACCTAGCGGGTGAATGCCCTACTATTTCTCTTTGTCGAGATGTCTCACTAGGATGCACAAATGTCGTAGACACTCATATGAAGCACGTAGGTTCGAGGAGTGATGTCTTTACAAATGATTATGAGAATCTTCAAGAGCCCTTAGTCGGTTTCACTTATGCGTCTCATCATGAGAGGAATCTTGAAGATGTTTCAAAATCATTTTATGAGGCAGAAACTCAGATTAGCCAAAACACTTTGCACGCCCTTAAAGAGTTGGAGGAAAAATTGAAAGACATCGAGAAAGGGGTTTTACAACCCCAAACTCCAATAAATTCCAAGGGTATAGGTGAAGGTAATACACCTAATGCTAATGTTAAGTCCAATTCCAGTCTCAAAAGTGATGAAATGATTAGCTTGGATACTCCCATGACGGTAGACATACCCGAGGATCGTGCAACTTTTGAGAATGGTAATGGGAATAACAAGGTTTTAAAATCGAAATCTGAGTCTGAACTGGTTGATAAACCTCATTCCGGTTTCCCTCAACAATTGTTCCCTACCAATGATATGAATATGCTGGCATCGATAGTTAAGAGGGACAATACTAGTAGTGCTCAGGAGAACCATAACAACATGACTAGTTTGTTACCTGAGTCCGTTGTAGCTATTAAAGATGGACTAGATGTGGATGCCCTCTTGAGCGGAGCTATAGATTTCTCTAAGGACACGTATGATATCGAGACGAGAATAATGTTTAAACGATTGGTTGAACCTTCACTTAAGGAAACTTCTGACTTAGTCCCGAGCCTTATGAACAAATCCTTAAGTTGTAGTTCGACATCTAAACCAATATCTCATACATACGTAGATCCCTTTAGTGAAATGCATGTCCTCCCTGTTATTATGTCAAACTTTGTTGCCTTGTCGTCATCCAAGTTTGGGGATTACCTCTTATTTTTTGCCGTCTCACGTATAAACCCATACCATTACATTGTTGTGAGACGATTCTTACTAGTTAAAACTTTCGTATGGGTAGACCCCCAAATATTTCGTCTTTTGTTATATGATTGGTTGGTCTATTGAGATGGGTTTGATGTTTGTGGGTATCATCTCTGGAAACCCTCCACGAGACCTAACTCGTGCTCTTGTGAAAGCAAGAGAATCAATGACTAATTGCATGGTTCGATGCAATCGAGTGATCCTGCGTGAGTGGTCATTTTTATGTGGTCATGCTTATGCTTCATTCTTATGTTTTATATTGATGTGTTAGGAGTGTTTCTCACTTTGTATACTTTTGGGACGTGGTTCGTTCCAAGTTTGGGGATGGCGATGGGCTTATCATCAACTTGGAACTCGAATACACAAGTCTTGGTAGTATAAATTTTTATCTCCGTCGGCTATGGTAATATCCTTCCACTCTTCTCTTTAACTTATTGTACCTCTTATCTTTTAGTGAGTATATGCTTAGAACATTGAGGACAATGTTAGTTTTAAGTTTGGGGATGGAGATACGACCTTTTGGTCGCATGACATCATGACCTTAGATTTCAAAAGACAAGAGGGTTCAACAAATTGACCAAATTTGAAAATTTTTGGGTAGATTTGGTATGACTCTAGTGGTATTTTTAAGTATGTTGATACATGTGGTTCTTTCTTGATAAATCTTATGCATGCTCTTAGTCTTTTCATGAATGTTAAGTCCTTTGGTGTTGGTGTCTTATCATGTGAGTAGCATCTTAAGGAAGAAGGAACACTTCTAAGTGACCTAAAATAGTCATTAGTGGAGACTTCAACCCATGTGAGATATCTGAGCCTTGCTATTGCTTTTGAGTGTACTCTTCCGCGCTAACTCCGAGTAGAATGAAGAGCTACTCAACTTCGCAACTTTCAAAAGAGCTTAGACGATCTCATGAGCTCAACTTCCTTAGCCACTAGGAGTGACATCAGGATAGAGAATAAACCTTACTCTTGTAGTCCATGAAACCCGATAATAGTGTCAACTTTAGGGAAACGGATACTCCACCATCCATTCATCATACTACTCCCGAGAATGAAGGCATGAAAAGTAAAGAAGAAAGAATGTGAAAGCAAAATGTGAAAGCAAAGGTGATTTGTTGAGAATACTAGTTGTATTTTTGTTTTGGTGTTTAGGTATGTGTGTAAAAAAGAAAAGAAAGGGAAAGAAAGTGAAAAAGTGAAAAAAGGAAAAAATGAAAGAAAAAAGAAAAAGAGAAAAGTGAAAAGAAGAAAAAAGAAAGAAAGAAAAAAAAGAAAAACAGAAAGAAAGTGTTTATATGTGTTATTTTGTGTTTGTGTAAGTGTCGTGGAAAATAAAGTATTCAAGGCAAAAAGTCAAGTTTAAGGTTGTTTGAGTATTCTTTTATCATTGAAGGCGTCAACATTCTCGGGATTTCATCATCTTCCATTCCATCACTTGTATCCGTTTACCTTTAGGAGACATTATTAGAGGGTAGAGTGGGTGAGAAGGGTGAGTGAGCTTCCCCATTCCGTTAGTGGTTGTTCCCATTGCTAAGAGATCATTTCGTTTTAGAACTTGATATCCTCATTTAATTTTGTATGTGTTGAGTTTACTTTATTCCATGCTCACACATGAGAGTGAACCATTACAATTCGATTTTGAGTGATTTCATGTTTAAGAGCGTATGACCGTGAGGCTAAAGTCGAGGCGAAATGTGCTATGATAGAAACAAGGTTTTGTAACTTTAGCCTTGGATGATACTCATGATGATGAGACATTTGCACTTGAGTATGAAACTATTAGTGAGGAGACTCTTAGCATGCTTTTGTGTTTATTGGTTTGGGTCATATGTTTGACATACTTAAGTCTCTCACTTGTTGATCATCACCTTATTTGCATAGATAGTTGAACCCTTATGTCTCTTGGAAATCTAAAACTTTGTGTGTGTATTCACTGGAAACCCTCACGAGACAAAACTCGTCCTCTAGGGGTAACCTAGGGGTTTAACGGCTTGTTGCATACGCTAAATGCAACCGGGATGCCTCCGAAAGTGAGCTAGGTTTACTTTATTGTTTTGTTTTGTTGTTTGCTCGAAGACTAGCAAATTCTAAGTTTGGGGATGTTGATGTGGCGTGAAAATGCCACATTTAGGTCACTTAACTTTGATGAGTTAGTTCTTTTCGAGTCTAATTTCTAATTATTTATGTGTTTTTATTGCTAGGTAGTTTATTTGTGATTTGGCGTGTAATTCGGAATAAAGAGAGCGAATTATCACATTTTCATCTTATGCGACAAAAGGGAAAAAAAGAGCACCAGGGGTATTTTGGTCATTTTGGTCAAAATCAGAAGTCAAACAACAAGTGAAGTCAATGACGAGTCCGACGGTGAAAACGGGAGTTGATTCGGAGTTCGGGCGGAGAAGTTGTGAATGAAAGAAGCCGAGGTTCGGTCTTGAAACAAGGATTCTATGAAGGCACCCCCCCCTTGGTTCTAAATGTAGAGACAAGATGAAGACACTCCCTTGCTTTAGAAAGAAGCCCAACCCAAGAGCCCAAAGAGGAAGAGAATAATAGAGATTCTATGGGCACTTTTTGGACCAAGTCAAAATGGTCTAAGACTTAGTCAAGTTTGACTAAGTCTAGGGTTGTGTATACACAAGTGAAAAAAAAGACTATTCATCATCTTCTTGACCAAGCACCAAGTAAGAGAGAGAGAGAAAGAGGCTAGGGTTTGTTCTTGAGGGTTCTTCATCACTAAAAGAGAAACTTGAAAGAGAGGACAAGAGAGAGAAGAAGGGGTAGCCGGCCTTAGCTTGGCCGGCCAAGCTAGTCCGGCCAAGCTAGGCCGGCACTACAAGGGCACGGGAAAGGGCAGCCATGGAAGCTATCACGGGAGCTGTTAGCAGCTCGGGTTCTGCTCGGCCGGGACAGCCAACAGCACGGACAGCACGGGACACGGCAGCTCGGATCGGCACGCAAGGTAGCACTCCCGCAGCTCGGGATGGACAGCAACGCAAGCAGCAGCCTGCACCGGCCGGCGCGAGCAGCAGCAGGAGACACGCTTCACGGGACGCGTCCACAGCTCGGGTTGGAGTTGCAAGGCTCGGACAGCACCTTATTTAGCCGGAAACCCCATTTTTTGGCCGGATTTCTTCTCAACTTTGGCCGGACTTTTATGAGTTCTCCGGCAACCTTCTTGATCCGAAACTTTAGGGCTTTTGTTCCCCTCATCCTTGGCTAGCTTCCCACATGGTTTGATTTGATTTTGGTTGAAAATTGCTTAGAGAGAGAAAGCTTGGTGAAGCTTTAATGGTGGTGGGTTTTAAATGAGGAAGATGATGCTGATTGCTAAGGGGAGATCTGATTTTTGCTCGGGGACACCCATTATGCACTGTTAAGGGGAAATCCTGAAATTTGCTAAGGGGAGATCGGCTGAACCTCATCTACTCATATTTTTCGACGAACCTAGCCTCGAACTACATCGAAAAAGGGGGATTTCTCATCATCTTCTTTTCATTTATTACTTATCACCATGTTTAGCTAAATCAAGTGTGTCGATTATATGGATGAAATGTGATGAATTTGTGATTATGTTTGATATGATTTAATGTTTTGATAATAAATTGATGTTCTCTTATTTTGATTACTTGTTTCAATCGTTTTTCATGAGTCTTATCAAGTACTTCGCATAGTTAATCGATTAGGCAAAGTGATCGATATTGATCGTAGTCTAGATTCAAATTTCATGTGTCTTGTCATGCACTTCACATAGTTAGGCGACTAGACAACATTTTCGATGATTCGGTTTTAATCGTTTAGGAAGTTTGTTTGACTAAGTATTATCTCCGGACATACGTAGTGCTTATGAACGTCCACCTTAGGAATCGAGACTAGATTTACATCAATCCATTCGATTGGACCGTACATAGTTATAAGTTTATTATCATGGATTCCCGGACTTCGACACCTCGCTCACTTATTTGTCTCCCGACTTTTGTTGCTTCCCGACTCTTGTTCCTTCGACTCTTCTCTCGAATCTCTCTCGCCCGTTTACATTGATAATTTAGTTTGTTTTACTTGCTTTCTTCTTTGTTGCCTATTTCATTATAAAGCCCCCCATTTGTCTTTGTTTCCTTTTTAGTTTAAGTAAGCCTTTAATATCTAGACCGAGGGATAAGACCCTTCGATATCCAAACTACCTTCCTATCCTTGGATCGATCCCGGCTTTGCCGGATTACTACTTGATACCTCCGCTTGGGTGTGCAACCTTTTTGGGCGCATCAACTGGCGGGTTCTTTGCCTCGTTGGCATATCTACGTTGTTCTCCCTTGGGTGCTCCGCCGAGGGTTGGTCCTCCGGCTATGGTATTGATATTTCCCATCACTCCGGAGGGATCCTCAAAGCCCTTGTTTGCTTTTTTGAAGGTCGGGCCCTGCTCGCTAGTTTTTGGTTCCAATCTGATTCCTGCCCTGTTTGTTGGTCTCTTGTTCCGGTGTTCACAGGGTCGCTGTTCCTTCCGGATGTATTTGTCCAGCTCACCATTTCTTCGATAAGATTTTTGAGGTACCGACAGTTGTCGGTCTTGTGGTCGTAGCCTATGTGGAAGGCGCACCACTCAGTCATGTCTCTGGGCCCGAACTCCTCTTTGTCATCATTGGGTTTGGGTAACTCAGCCTTTCCTTTTGCTATCAATACCTGCAAGATTTCCTCCCTCCCTTTCATCAGTGGGGTGTAGGTGGCGAAGTCAGGTCTGGCCCTCCTTCCTCGCTCTCGATCCCTGGGCGCCCTGGCTTCGTCCCTTTCCTTCTTTCGGGGAGGTTCACTCTCGTATAGGATGTTGGCCACTTCCTTCATTCATAGATAATTTTCCTTTCTTCTAATAAACTGTTGCGGCCTCTCTATCAGTTCTGCGAGAGTGTCTTGTTTCCTCCCCGAGATATCTCTTATTATGTCGTCTTGTCTGAGGCCTCTCTGTAAGGTGACAAAGACGACCTTTGGTTCTAGGTCTGGGACGTGCACCATAAGGTTGCGAAATCTCTGCCAGTAGCTTGCCAGAGCCTCTCTTTTTCTTTATACCACATTGAACAGCTCTTCGGTTCCTCTTTTGATGGTGGTGCTTCCCTGGAAGGCTTCGCAGAAGGCCTGGGCGAGCTGATGAAAGGACTTAATCGATCTCGGGGCTAGCGCTTGGTACCATGCCTGAGCTGGTCCTTTCAGGATAGTGGCGAAGACCACGCACCATATGTTTCGGTTAGTGGTGCATAAGTTCATCATAGCAACGTAGTTGTTGATGAATACCCCTGGATCTTCTAAACCGTGATAATGATCCAGCGCGGGACATTTGAAGTTTTTTGGTTTTTCGAACTCCAGTATTTCCTGGCAGAGGGGTGGCTGTCGAATCACCGTCCTCCCCCAGAGCTTGTCCTTCTCTCTTTCTCTTGTCAACTCCGTTACCTGGTGTACGAGTATGTCGCAAATAGTAGAGTCGTCCATGCATCCTTCGCCTATCCCCGCTTTCTTGGGGATGTAAGGTCGGTTCGGGTCCAGCACGCCCTGTTCATCCAAGATGCTCTCCATGTGCATCTGGTCGCCTGGTTGTAGAGTTAAGGTTCCGGAAGTGTAGGCATGGCCGGGCGAGAAGAGCTTTCTCGCGTATGATCTGATCACTTCTTTCCTTTCCTCGGGGAAGGTAGCCTTCCTGGCTGTCTCGGCTTTTCGGAGGCTTTCCTCCAATCGTTTTGCCTCCTGCTCCCTTCGGACGTATTCGACCGTGAGCTGTTCCAGTTCGTCCATAAGCTCGACCGAATCGGGAAGCCTGTGGGGTGTGCCACTTGGAGTGTGTTCGCCCGAGGACATGTTTGCCTAGGGAACTTAGGGGAAATAGTTAGTTCTAAAAAGATATTGAATGAGGTCCTGGTTACCAAATCTAATGATTTGCTGTAAAGATGCCCCTTCTTCTAGCGCCAAATGCTGACGTCGAAAATTGGTCTCCCGTTAAATCCGCATAAAAAAAAAGAGTTGATACATGACAACCTCTGTTATAATGGTATATTCTGTTGTGAGGGGAGAGATTTCTTTGCTCAGCCCTGGTTTTCTGTTCTGCTTCTCTGGCACAGCTCCTTGCTCCAGTTCCTCGCTCCTCGCTCCTTGCTTCCTGTTCGCCTGTTCCTGAGGGGGGAAAACCTGCAAAGTGTTCGAAAACCGCTCCGACGCTCAAGACAGTCAGGGTGCTCTTTGCAGTAAAAGAATGAATATTGATCGATCCTTTTGGGGGGCGAGTTATGGGAACTCTGAGTATTGTGAGATCTTTTTGGGTTCAAGAGATCGTGTCCTGTGAAGGACGATGTGGGGGGCCTTTTATAGGAGAAGTTAGGCCGACTGTAATTAGTAGCGGTGGTGAGGCAGTTGCCGTCAAACCGTATGGGAAGTTTCCTCTTTAGCGTATCTAGGGTTTCCCTTTCAGTCTATCCCGGATCTTTGATAAGCGAAAGTTCCTAAGTTCAAGGATACTTTGTATATATCTTGCCAGAGTGATAGACTCTAAAGTAGAAGTTTCTTCCTATAGATACGTGGAGTTCAATCGAGCTTAAACACTTCAAGATGTGTGGCCGACTGAGATCTTTCTAGAAAGTTCGGGATTAAGTCTTTAGGTCGCGCAGCGCTGATATCTCCCTAGTTCTGGGCGTAAGATATGGGTCGAACCTGTGGGGACCCCCTTTTTTCCTTTTGAGACCCCAGGACTGATCTATCCATGTCAAGGGCGTTTTGTGCAGAGCTGGTTTCTTTTGGCCGACCTCCCAGCTAGGGAAAAATGTGGTGGACCGTTAGGTATTTAGCTGTCCTGTTGCCTTAAGCCGAGTCGATCCAAGAGACTTCTGGTCTGATCTTGACTCTTCAGACGTTAGTCAACGTCTGGACATTTTGTGCATCATCAGGTCTGAGTGTGGGGTTATTACTCCTACTAAGTCGTCGTCAGTCAAGACGATGGGCGGTGTCTCCACGCTAGGTTTTATGAACAAGACAGGCTAATTTTTTTCCTCGTTTACGTATCTCTGTAGTTCTCCCTTCGTGACTCCGCCGAAAGTCGGTCCTCCTGAGATAGTATTAATATTTCCCATGACTCCGAAGGGCTCATTTGAACCTTTAGTGGCCTTTTTGAGAGTCGGGCTTCGCTCGTCGGAGGATCGGTACTCCTTCCGGATGTATTTATCCAGCTTGCCTTTCCTCACCATTTCTTCAATGAGATTTTTGAGGTGTCGAGAGTCGTCGGTTTTGTGACCGTAACCTCGGTGGAAGGCACACCATGCGGTCATGTCTCTAAGCCCGAACTCATCCGTGTCGTCGTTAAGTCTGGGAAGTTCTGCTTTTCCCTTTGCCACGAGTATCTGTAAAATATCCTCCTTGCCTTTGACCAATGGAGTGTAGGTGGCGAAATCAGATCTGGGTCTTCTATTTCGCTCTCACTCCTTGTGAGGCCTGGCTTCTTCTCGCTTCCGGACCGGCTCGCTTTCATATGGGATGTTATCCACCTCCTTCATCCGCTGGTAGTTTTCTTCTTTCCTGATGAGTTGTTGCACCCTCTCTATTAACTCAGTCAGGGCGTCTGGTTCTTTTCCGGAGATGTCCCTGATGACGTCATCTTGTCGGAAACCTCTCAGCAGAGCTGCGAAATCGACTTTTGGTTCCAGGTCAGGGACTTGCACCATGAGGTTGCGGAATCTTTGCCAATAAGTTGCCGATGTCTCTCTTCTCCCCTGGACTACATTGAACAGCTCGTCCGTCTTTTTCTTGATTGTAGTGTTTCCTCGAAAGGCGTCGCAAAAGACCTGGGCGAGTTGTCCGAAAGACTTGATTGAGCCCGGGGCCAGCGATTGATACCATGCTTGGGCTGGGCATTTCAGGATTGTAGCGAAGACTACACTCCATACGTTCTGGTTGGTCGTATACAGGTTCGTTACTGAGGTGTAATTGTTGACAAACACTACTGGATCCTCCAAGCCGTGGTAGTGATCCTGTGCTAGACATTTGAAGTTTTTTGGCTTCTCTGATTCCAAGATTTCTTGACAGAGGGGAGGTTGATGGATTACTGCTTGTCCTCACAACTTTTCTTTCTCCCTTTCTCGTGGCAGCTCTCATATCTGATGTATGAGTATCTCACAAACGGTTGGGTCGTCCATGCATCCTTCGCCAATTCCCTTTTTTTAGGGATGTATGGTCGGTTGGGATCTAATGCTCCGTACCCTTCCAGGATGTTCTTCAGACTCATCTGATTCCCGGCTATAATGTTAGATCTCCGGAAGAGAATGCGTTGCCTGGTGAGAAAAGTCTTCGTGCATATTTCCTGATTACTTCTTCTCTCTTCTCTGGTGTCGCAGCGTTTCTAGCCGTTTCTGCCTGACGAAGCTTCTCCTCCAATTGTCTCGCCTCCTCATCTC
Organism: Eschscholzia californica subsp. californica; assembly: GCA_002897215.1. Classification (NCBI taxonomy): domain Eukaryota; kingdom Viridiplantae; phylum Streptophyta; class Magnoliopsida; order Ranunculales; family Papaveraceae; genus Eschscholzia; species Eschscholzia californica. The sequence continues at coordinate 803,185 of BEHA01000861.1, forward strand.
TTCGGAGGTAGTCAGCTTTGACCTGGGCTAGCTCGGTCATGAGCTCGTCTGTGCCGCGGAGTCTGTGTGGCGACCCGTGTTGGGTGTGCTCCTCCGAAGACATGTTTGCCTAAAGGGGCTCAGAGAAATAGTTAGTCTGCAAAGTTTTGAGTAAGGTTCGGGTTACCGAAGTGATGATTTTGTTGGAGATCCTCTCCTTCTAGCGCCAAATGTTGATGTCAAAAAATGGCTTTCTGTTAGATCAGCATGAAATAGGGAGTTGATGCTTGACAGCCTCCGTTATGTGTGATTATTCTGTTAAGTTGAGTGTTCTTCTGCTTAGAGCCTCCACTTCCTTCTCTGCTTACTATTCCGCTTCCTGTTCTTCTCCTTGCTCCCTGCTCCTGCTCCTCGTTGCTAGCTCATGTTCCTGTTCGTCTGCTCCCAAGGGGGGAAAACCTGCAAAGGGTTCGAAAACCGCTCTGACGCTCAAGCCAGTCAGGTTGCTCTTTGCAACAAAAGAATGAATATTGATTAATCCTTTTGAGGGGCGAGTTATGGGAACTCTGAGTTTTGGGTGATCTTTTTAGGGTAAAGAGATCGTGTCCTTTGAAGGACGATGTGGGGGGCCTTTTATAGGCGATGTTAGGCCGACTTAGATTAGTGGCAGTGGTGAGGCGGTTGCCGTCAGACCAAAGAGAAAGTTTCCTCTCTCGAGTATCTAGGCTTTCTCTTAGACTCTATCTCGGATCTTTGATAAGTGGAAGTTCCTAAGTTCAAGGATTCTTCGTAGATATCTTGCCGATGTGATAGATCCTAGAGGAGAAGTTTCCTCTTTCAGTTACCTGGAGTCCAAGCGGGCTTAAACACTTCGAGATGTGTGGCCGACTGAGATCCTTCTGGAAGATTCGGGATTGAGTCGATATATCGCCGAGCACTGCTGCCTTCCCAGATTCGGGATCTGTTTTGACCCCCCTTACTCCTCTGAAGACCCCAGGGTTGGTCTGTCCATGCCAAGGGCGTTTGCAGGGCTGGTTTCTTCAGGCCGATCTCCAAGTTAGGGGAATGTTTGGTGGACCATCAAGGGCTCAGCGATTCTGCTACCTTAAGCCGGGTTGACCCAGTAGACTTCAGGTCTGATCTTGATTCTTCAGACGTTAGTCAACGTCTGGACATTTTTATGCATCATTAGACTCAACTCCCTTTTAGAGGATTTAGATACTTTTAGGGTATGTTTGATATCTCCTATTTCCATGGAAATATTTTTTTTATGGAAATATCTATTTCCATCGTTTGATACGAAGTATAGTTATATAGCTTTAATTCCCTAGAGAATCTATTTCAATGAAATAGTCTACTTTTAATTTCTTGCCCCCTTAAGAATTAGCTTTCGTGGAAAGTCAAAAATCAAAATAAAAATATTTGGGTTATTTCCTTAATGCCCCCCTACTTTGTGACCAGCTTCCCGCCTGGCCCCCTAAATTAGCAAAAATACCCATATGGCCCCCTTTTTCCGTTATCTTTAACTGTCCGTTACTCTCTCTCCTCCATCTCATTTTCTCTCTCTGCCAAGTCACCTATCACGGCCACATCATCATCTTCTCAGGCATTGGTCGCCGGCCGGCCAAATTTCCGGCCGGCGACCTTCAAATATAAAAAAAATATATATATATATTTTTTCTCTCTCTAGATTTTTTTTTTTCCTCACCCTCTCTCTCTCTAAAACTCCGGCGAAGGGGTTTCCCTTCGCCGGAGAACAGACCTAGATCTGTTCACGAACAGACCCTTCAAGGTCTAGGTCTAGGTCTGTTCAACGAACAGACCTAGCTCCGGCGAAGGGAAACCCCTTCGCCGGAGTTTTAGAGAGAGAGAGGGTGAGGAAAAAAAAAATCTAGAGAGAGAAAATAAAAAAAAAACCTTTTTTTTAATATTTGAAGGTCGCCGGCCGGAAATTTGGCCGGCCGGAGACCAATGCCGGAGAAGATGATGATGTGGCTGTGATAGGTGACTTGGCAGAGAGAGGAAATAAGATGGAGGAGAGAGAGTAACGGACAGTTAAAGATAACGGAAAAAGGGGGCCATATGGGTATTTTTGCTAATTTAGGGGGCCAGGCGGGAAGCTGGTCACAAAGTAGGGGGCCATTAGGGAAATAACCGAAAATATTTTGATATATTCGAATACTCGAAACCTAATATTTATCTCTATATATTTTCAAAATTACTTTTTTACCCTTTTATTCTAGCAAATTGACATTTTACACTTATATTGTCAAAATGACATTTTTACCCTCGTATAGTACTAAAATAACATTTTTACCCTTGTATAATACCAAAATGGCATTCTTACCTTTATCTTGTATAAATGGCATCTTTATACTTTTATATTATAATGACAATTTTACCCTTTTACATTAGTAAAATCTCTTTTTTATTCATAAGTTATCAATTTTACATTTTTATCTTGTTTTATTAACAACGTGACATTTTACTCTTAAGTTAGCAAAGTGACAATAGGTTAAATAATTTCATAACATCAGGGAAAAAAATATAATTTTGACAACATAAAGGTAAAAATGTAATAAGGATGAAAATGTAATTTTGGCAACACAAGAGTGAATATGTCATTTTGACTACACAAAGAGTAAATAAAAACTCTTAATTGAATATTATATTCGTAGAAGTTAGTTGTCAACCAAATAACAGGGTTCGTAATTCCACGGAATAATAAATGACTACCAAACGAGAGAACTCTTATTTCCACGGAATAAATTTCGTGAAAGACTTCCTATCAAACACAACCTTAGATACACTTGAACTAGGAAACAAATAACTTCTGAACTCTTCTTGATAACTATTAACCTAAATAGACTTCTAAAAATAAGGAAACTTCATAAAATTTGAAACTCTGTAGGAACTTGTCAAATAACCTCACTTGGGTTTGGCCGAGTGGCCCATTAGGTAGATGCTCTCCATGACAATGTATTTGCAAGTTTATCTTTAGAAAAATACTTCTGAAAAACAATCACAACAAGAAATAAGCCTTGCTAGCTAAAGCGTTACAACTACTGAAGCGGAAACCATTGAAAGAAAGTCCTGTTATCTACAGTGATAAAACTGCTGATGTGAAAACAAGGCATTAGAAGAATGTCGTTCTAGTCGAACCGATAATACTAGTGAACCGAAAACCATGCACTAAACAAAAGCCCTGCCCAATAGGCAAAGCAAAAAGTCCTGCCAGTTCAGTGCAAAAGTAATCTCCACTGCTCAAGGCACTAGTAAGCCGAAGCTATGACCAAGCCATTAGAGGAAAAAAAGAAAAAAAAAACTTATCTCGCAAGCAATCATGACAAAGGAAGCCCTACAAGCGAGGCACATTCAAAAGTATGCGTTGCTTCGCAAGCACTCAAATAAAATTGATGTAGTTAACATTGATAAATCAGGCAGTTTAGAACGCCTTGCTTCATAAGCGATTGAAACAAAGTAAGCCCTGGTAGCCCATGCAATAACAAGACCATCAAGTAAAGCAAGCCCTGCTTTGTAGGTCATCAAGTAAAGCCATCCCTACTTCACAGTTCATCAAATAAAATAAGTCGTGGCAATAAGATGCCTAAAATGAAGACCGGGGCAAGTCAGGAGCTATAAGAAAAATTACACAAAGTTCTGCTAATCAACATGGACACATTCTAACCGGTCACACAGTAAAAGCTTTATGCAAACAAGCCCGATATCAGAGGAATTTATGAGTTACAAAAACTTATCAAACTTTACTTAAATAAAATTAATGTGGTAAGCTCTGCTGGTCAGGCACATTCGAAGATAAGCTCTACTTTGCAGGCATTTGAAGAAAATCAATGTGGCAATTCATGCTCAGTGGGCATATTTGAATAAAATCTTGCTTTGCAAGCATCTGATATTAGACAAATAGTAAATTATAGGCTTATCAAGCATAATAGCAAATATGAATGAATATGGCTCAGTAAACGAATGAACGAAGTTCACCTTGTGGACAAGCCGAGTTTTTTGTCCCCATGAATTTTTTATGTTTTTGCTGGAACTGGGAACAACATTAGGTCCTTGCAAGGATCTGAAATAATTTAGACCATGTTTTTCTTATGGTGTTAACCTATTAATGTGTTACTTTAGTGTAGATGTTATGTCGGAAATACAGACCGATTATAAAGTTATTCAAAAGAACAAAAAGATGTTTGACAACACGGATGATAGAAAATATTTTTCATTATATCAACACAAAGTTTACATGTAAAAGGGAGAAAAATGTAAACGACAAAGTATCTCAGGGGTTGGGGGAATAAGAAGAACCCCTTGGTGATACAGAAACATATGGAACAAAAAAAACATAGTTAGTGCGACGAGGACCCCTAGCCAGTCTCGACAACTACCCCGTCACGTTGAAGAACACTTTGCAATAATCGCTGACAACTTCTACAGTGATTTGATGGAAGAATAGAGAGAAAACTCCGAATTGCTTCAATCATAAAAGAATTTGTGAAATTACTAAAAAGAAATATCTTGATGCCGCAAGGAGTGCCCTCCATTTCAATCTGCGAACCGCGGACGTAAAGGTCAGAGTCAATTGCTGTGCCAAAATAGAAGCACCGGAGAAGGATGACTGAAACCTAAAAGAA
>BEHA01000861.1:810622-822819 GCA_002897215.1 Eschscholzia californica subsp. californica
AGGAACGTTTCCTATTCCGAAAATTCAATCAATCCGATCTGATAATGGTATGGAATTTATGAATCATGAACTTCAATCATGGTTCTGTAAGAAGGGCATTATTCATCAAACTAGTTGCCCTCATACTCCTTAACAGAATGGCATCGTCGAAAGAAAACATCGACACATTCTGGAAGTAGCACGCTCCTTACGTCTTCAAGCCCATCTCCCAATTTCCTTTCGGGGTGAATGTGTTCTAACGGCAGTATATCTCATCAACAAATTGCCAACACCAACATTACAAGGCATTTCTCCTCATGAAAAACTCTTGGGTTCTCCTCCCAAATTTGACCATCTTCGGGTCTTTGGATGTCTGTGCTTTACTAGACGTCCTTTGGTAAAAACAAAGTTAGAATCCCGAGCATCTCCGGGTATTTTCGTTGGCTATCCCCACAATCAAAAAGGATATCGCGTTTTCGACTTGAATTCTCGTAAAATAATCACCTCTCGTGATGTCCTTTTTTACGAAGACAAATTTCCGGTGTTGTCTAAACATCCGATCTCTTCTCCTCCTCATTACCGACCGATGGTCTCCATCCACGATGATGGTTCCTTTAATTTTCCGAGGACATCACCATCGGCTCCTCGTCAAGCATCTCATCAAGCGTCTGATGTGCCTATAGGCACTCCCTCACGGCTTTTCGGCTCTGTCCCTTCCGCTTCGAGTCAGCCCGACAGCGACTCCTCTTCGGGCACTCCTGGGCTCCTCACGGACCAAAGCCAGAGCCCGGCTCCCTCCTCCATCGATCACGCGCCCACATCTCTAGGGACGCCTCCTCCCGATGGCCCAATTCATCCTTCACGGCCATCCCGCAACCGCCGACCACCCACTCATCTCAATGACTACATCTGTCACTCTTACCCGGATTCTGATGTGGTCTACCCTCTTACTCAATATCTAAATTTTGAACAATTCTCGGGTTCTCATCAAGTCTTTCTCAATTCGGTAATCACAACCGTTGAACCCACTTCTTTTTCTCAAGCCGTCAAATCACCTCATTGGCGTGAGGCAATGTCTAAAGAAATTGCCGCTTTAGAATCAAATAACACATGGACCATTACAGACCTCCCTTCTGGAAAAAGGGCCATCAGATGTAAATGGGTCTACAAAATCAAATTCAAAGCCGATGGTTCCATTGAACGCTACAAAGCCCGTCTTGTAGAAAAAAGATACACACAAATCGAGGGTCTCGATTTTCATGACACCTTTGCCCCCGTCGCAAAGTTAGTTACTGTACGCGTTCTTCTATCAATCGCGTCTATTAAAGGTTGGTCTCTCCACCAACTAGATGTAAATAATGCCTTTCTCCAAGGCGACCTCGATGAAGAGGTCTTCATGAAATTACCTCCCAGTTTCTCCAAACAGGGGGAGTCCAAAGTCTGTCGCCTTCAGAAATCTCTCTATGGCCTTAAACAGGCATCTCGTCAATGGTTCTCAAAATTTTCATCCGTCCTTATCAAGAAGGGTTTCACTCAATCCCTCTCTGACTATTCATTATTTTCTCTCTGCACATCTTCCGTACATCTATACGTTCTAGTTTACGTAGATGATATTGTCATCACTGGAAATGATGAATCCGCCATTTCCAAACTTAAATCCTTTCTCCACGCCACTTTCTCTCTCAAGGATTTGGGTCCTCTTAAATATTTTTTAGGGATCGAGGTCTCCCGATCCTCCAAAGGCATATTCCTTTGTCAACGCAAATATGCCCTTGACATCATTAAAGACTCTGGTCTTTCGGCATGTCGTCCTTCTCCTTTCCCAATGGAACAGAAACTTCGCCTCAGTCCTTCTGATGGTGATCCTCTTCCGGATCCCACCGTTTACAGACGGCTGATTGGTCGTCTTCTCTATCTCACCGTAACACGTCCTGATATCTGTTATGCGGTCAATAATCTTAGTCAATTTCTACAAAAACCCAGCACTACTCACCTTGATGCTGCTCATCGGGTCCTTCGTTATGTCAAAGGATCCATTGGCCATGGCCTTCTTCTCTCTTCTTCCAGTTCTCTGCACATCACTGGATACTGTGACTCTGACTGGGCTGGATGCCCCTCCACTCGTCGTTCTACCACGGGTTACTTCACTATGTTGGGTTCTAGCCCTCTCTCTTGGAAATCCAAGAAACAACCAACGATTGCTAAATCTTCTGCTGAAGCAGAGTATCGTGCGCTAGCACATCTCACTAGTGAGCTTCAATGGCTGAAGTACCTTCTCAAAGATCTTGGCGTCACACATTCTTCACCCATGACGGTTCACTGTGATAACAAAGCTGCTCTCCATATCGCCGATAACCCAGTCTTCCATGAACGAACAAAGCATATTAAGATTGATTGTCACTTCGTTCGGGAAAAGATCAAAGCAAATGTCATCGCTCCTCGTTTCACACCAACTTCTGAACAACTAGCGGATATCTTTACCAAACCACTAGGAGCTGATGCATTCAAGACGATTATTGGCAAGTTGGGCCTCACGTCCCTTTCGGCTCCAACTTGAGGGGGAGTGTTAGAATATAGCAGTTTTGCTATTATGTAAAGTTGTTAATTATTGTAATATTCATGAATAGGGAAGTTTCCCAAGTTTCCCAATATTCATGAATAGGGAAGTTTCCCATTATTCCTAAATTACTTCTATATGTAAATCCCTTGTAAACCTATAAATACTTGTGAAAATCAATGAATAAAACACACAGAGAAATCTTCTCTCATATCTCTCTCTCTTTCTTGTCTTCTCTCTCTGTGTTCAAGCTATTATTATTCAAGAGGTATTTCCCTCTTCACAGAAACATATGGAACAAAAAAAACATAGTTAGTGCGACAAGGACCCCTAGCCAGCCACGACAACTACCCCGTCACGTTGAAGAACACTTTGCAATGATCGCCGACAACTTTTACACTGATTTGATGGAAGAATAGAGAGAAAACTCCAAATTGCTTCAATCATAAAAGAATTTGTGATATTACTAAAACGAAATATCTTGATGCCGCAAGGAGTGCCCTCCATTTCAATCTGCGAACCGCGGACGTAAAGGTCAGAGTCAATCGCTGTGCCAAAATAGAAGCACCGGAGAAGGATGACTGAAACCTAAAGGAAGCAAAATGTAGGTCGTGAGACAAGTCACGTCAGTATGCGATAAAAGATCAACACTTAGATCTTAAGTATATTTATGAAGGGTTAGTTTGATAATCGAAGTGATATGATATCAACTTCCAAGCGACTATAAAGCATATTAAAACTTGGGAACACATGGATACTACGGAATCATGCACTGGAACCTGAATTAAGATCAATATAGACGAAGCGCCACAAGTAATCAAGGTATTCAAAAGTGGAATTAATACCAGACTGTCGCCAAGGAAAATTTTGTTCATATGTAGAAAATATATTAGAGAAGAAATTACAACTACAGGAACAAACCTCATATCTCAACCCAAATCTATTATAGAAGAAAATGCAAGTTTGTGGGAGGGATCGCTGACGGAAACCCATACTAGCGTCACAGGTTAAATGTCGATGAATGAAATGTAAGTTTTACTCCAAAAATCACAGAGCAGGTGTCTCTAACCCTTATCGAATAATGAGGGAAGAAAGACAGAATAGGGAAGAGGTGGCACTCGACCCCGAGAGTATTCTTCATCCTTTAGCCGACTCTTATGGAAAAATCAAGCGAAGGGGAGACTCCATCCCCTCCTAGATCTTTTGACGGAGTAGGTTGAAACAATTTCCAAGGTTAGCACAACTTCATTGAGCGGACCTCCATTTTAGCACAACTTCCTTGAACGGATAGGTAGATCAAGATCAACAATACATAAGAAATCCATTTACAAATCGTCAATTCGAGAAAGGAATAACTTAGACAAAAAGACATTTATCCACGAGGAAAATTGCAAAGATCTAGTAAGCTATTTATAGACTTGAACCGGAAAGAAGGAGTCAAGATGGAAATGAAATTAATTAAAACCGCTTTGCACTCGGCAAAATAAAAACGCTACCTCAGAAATCGTTGTGCATATTTGATTGAGTCAGAGGTGCAGTACCAAATGTTGACAATCTAGGATTCCTAAAACATAGATTCACCACAATTTTGAAGTATTTATGGACTTGTAGCTAATTGGCAAAACTATACGACATCTAGATGTCTCATTAGTTTTATGAAAATCAAACTTAAAGTTATAATCTTCATGGTTGTTTTCTAAAATTCAATGGGACTAGGTCATTAAGATTCTTCTTTTTTTGATTTTCAGACCATCATCACTAGGTAATTGGATTGCATGCACAAATCTAATATGAATTAATTTAGAGGTTTTAGAAACATATAACTTTAAACACTTATTTTATATGTTACTAAAATAAGAACTCGCAAATTGCTCCTCAGATAAGAGATATCTGATAGCCCTTATAATGACCCAAGAGCTCTAAATGTAGCTCATATACTAGAGCCCACAAGCTCGAATCACGATTTCGTTAGAACTTTAAGCGACTGAAACTCCTTCTTTAGTAACAAAAATCTAAACTTGAGGACAGTGTTTGAGATCTAGAGTGATTTCCCAAATCCCTAAATAATCCTAAAATATCTCAGACTAATGGAGAGAAAGCAAACTCTTAGATATGAAGCATTACCAAAGAGAAAGAGAGAAAACTCAAATCCTCCAAGAGAATAGTGACAGAGAGAGTTGTGAGGAGCTAGGGAGATTTGGCTTTGGTTCTTCCGTGTATAGGGAATGGATGCCGCCTCCCTTAACCAACTTCCCATAGTCAGATGGGTCAAAGCTTCAATCGGTTGGGTCACGTCCCGGGATGCGCCCTTGGTCGGGCCTTGCCTTAGGCCCTTGGGCGGCTCTTGCTCGACCGATGCTCTTAACCCTTGCACGACCGTCGTCGTTTGCCCCTATGCCTGCCCTTGCCCATGGACTTCTCTATATCTTATCTTGGTTGCAAAAACATAAGTCCTAAAAGACACAAGTGGATACGTTTTACTTCGGCAGACCAGAAATAAAATGCCACTTGCCAGGCACCGATAAACCCTTGCTTCGACAGGCCACAAATTGAGTCTTGCTTCGAACGACAACAACTTAAGCTTCGCTTAGCCAGATACAGTGCAACCTTGCTTCGAAAGGCCATATATTAAGTCATGCTTTGGCAGGTCACAAATTAAGCCCTACTCAGAAAGGTCACTAATTAAGTCATGCGAAGCCATGTAGAGAGTAAGTCTTGCTTTGACAAGCGAATGATTAAGCCTTTCTATAGTAGGCTACAAATTAAGCCCTACTTTGACAGGCTATAGATTTAGTTCTGCTCAGCCAAGCACAGAGGAAGCCATGCTTTAATAGTTTAATATGCCACATATTAAGCCATCCTTCGGCAATGATGGATATTAAACCAAATTAAAATTGGAATCAATTGTTTTAGTTGAAGATAATGGTGGAAGATGAAACAAGAGAAGTTTTATGTTTTTATTATGCACTAAATTAAAATATTTAAGTCATAGTATTATTATATTAGTAGTTACCTATGTTATGGTATTTAGAAAGTCAAGAGTTTTTTGCATTTACTTAGAAGTAATTTAGTATTAACTTGGGCATCTATAAATACCCAAGTTTGTAGTTTGTTTCAAGTAAGAAGTGAGAAAGAAAGTTAATAGAGTAGAGAGTTTTAACCATCTCCTTCTTCTCTTGTCTAGTTTTATTTCCAACAAAGTGGTATCCGAGCAAGGTTAAAAAAAATTGAGTGAGAAAAAATTGAGAGGAAAAAAATTGTGAGAAAAAGTTGTGTGAGAGATGGCAAGTAGTAGTAACAATATGGTTACACTAATTCCTCGTTTCAATGGAGAGGATTATGATTACTAGAGCAACAATTTAAAAGTGTTGCTTAAATCGATGGATTTATGGAGTTTTGTTGAGGAAGGCTTCACCATTCCTGATAATGAAGCGGCTCTGACAGTAGTCCAAAAAAACTTGTTGAATGAAAACAGGAAAAACGATAACAAAGCATTGTTCCATATTTATCAAGCGATTGAGAAGTCAGTCTATGAAAGAATTGCTAAAGCTGAAACTTCAAAGCAAGCATGGGAGATTATTCAAATTGCATACAAAGGTGAGGTAAAGGTAAAAAAGGTACGTCTCCAAACATTGAGATCGGAATTTGAAAAATTGGAAATGATGGAAAATGAAAATGTTTCTGATTATTTTACAAGAGTAAACTATGTCGTTAATCAAATGGCATCTAATGGAGAAATTTTGGAAAATGAAAGAATTGTTGAAAAAATTCTTCGTAGTTTACCACAAAAATTTGATTTTGTAGTGGTGGATATTGAAGAATCAAGAGATCTCTCTTCACTTTCTTTAGAAGATTTACAAGGAACTCTAAAAGCACATGAGTTCAGAATTAACCAAAGAAATCTTACTCTTCCCGATCAAGCTCTTAAAACCCAAATTTCAAATATGGGAGACCGTGGTCGTGGTAAAATTTTAGAGGAAGAAGTTTTCGTGGTAGAGGAAGAGGTAATTTTTACTCAAACATCATTGATGCTAAAGAAGTTACCGAAAATTAGTATTATAATAGAGGTTGAGGTCGTGGTTATCAAAGAGGATGAAGTAGAGGATAGTTTGAATGTTATAATTGTCATAAACCTGGTCATACTGCTAAAGAATGTCGGTATAAACAAGATAACTATGATGAATCTGGTTTTATGCATGAAAATAATGATGATGCAAATGAGAAAGATCATCCAGAAACTTTGTTACTTGCATGTTATCATGATACTGATGTAAATGATAATGTTTGGTATTTGGACAGTGGAGCTAGTAAGCATATGACAGGTAACAAAAATTTATTCTCAAAATTAATTGAGTCAGACAGTGGACAGGTGAAAATTGGATATGCTAGAACCTACAAAATAAGAGGTATTGGTGAAATTACTTTTCACACAAAATCAGGCAATATTGAAAAAATGTCGGAAGTTTATTATGTTCCTGGCTTGAAAAATAATTTGCTTGGTATTGGTCATTTGTTAAGGAAAGGATATGATATCCATTTTCATGACAATACTTGTTTCTTATCAAGAAAAGATCAACTTGTTGCAAAAATTGGAGTAACACCAAATAATATGTTTCCTCTTGAACTCCAAATTGCTAACAAGTCTTGTTTTTTCAGTTGTTCATAACAATGGAATTTGTAAGTTGTAGCATGAGAGGTACGGACACCTGAACTATGGAAGCTTGAAATTGCTAAAAGTGAAGCGTATGGTTGATGGGTTGCCTTCGATTTATGAAACAAAAGAAGTTTGTGAGGAATGCCAACTCGGTAAGCAACATAGAGAACCATTTCCGAAAAAAAAAAACACCTGGAGAGCAAAGAGGTCATTGGAATTGGTACATTCAGATTTATGTGGTCCATTTCCTGAGTCCAATGGAGGTAACGAATACTTTATTACTTTTGTTGATAATTTTTCAAGAAAAGTTTGGGTGTATTTGATGAAAGAAAAATCTGAGTCGTTTCAAGCTTTTAAAGAATTTAAAGCGGTGGTAGAAAAAAATTTTGGTTTGCAACTTAAAATTTTAAGAACTGATAGGGGACGTGAGTATCTTCCTATTGAAAGAATTTGGTATAAGGCATGAGCTGACTGTACGATACACACCACAACAAAATGGTGTGAGTGAAAGGAAAAATCGTACAATCGTAGAAATGGTAAGATGTATGCTTAAGAAAAAAACATTTGCAACAAGATTTATGGGTTGAAGCAGTTTCTTGTGCAGTTTATTTGATTAACAGGTCCCCTACTAAAAGCTTGAGAAATTGCACACCTCATGAAGCATGGTATGGGGTTAAGCCGAATGTGGGTCATTTGAGAACTTTTGGTTCTGTTGCTTATGCACACATTCCAGATGCAGTAAGAAAAAAATTGGATGATAAATCAGAAAAATGTATTTTTGTAGGCTACAGTTAGAGGAGCAAAGCCTATAAATTGTACAATCCAAAAACAAATAAAATAGTGATTAGTCGAGATGTTCGATTTGATGAAAGTGGTACTTTTGAATCAAAAATGAGGATCCTAATTGGTCTATAATTGAAGATGAGAATTGTATTGAAATCCCTTCATCTTGTAATATTCAATCAAATGATGATTCGTCTCAAAGTACACCACCAAGGAAGACAAGGAGCTTGAGGGAAATTTATGACTCAACTAATCCTATTGATCTAGATAATGCTATATTTTTTGCTTTCTTTGCAGGTGAAGATCCAATTTCCTATGATGAAGCATCTAAAGAAGAAAAGTGGCAAATATCCATGGATGAAGAAATAAAATCAATTGAAAAAAATGAAACATGGGAGCTTACTGATTTGCCTCCAAAACAAGAATTTAATTGGTGTGAAATGGGTCTATAAAACAAAGATTAATCCAGATGGCTCTATTAATAAGTACAAGGCTAGGCTTGTAGCAAAAGGTTATAAACAAAAAGAAGGAGAAGATTATACTGAGGTATTTTCTCCTGTCTCTAGACTTGATACGGTTCATCTGATTATATCTTTTGCAGCTCAAAACAATTGGAGCATCTTCCAAATGGATGTAAAATCTGCATTTTTGAATGGTGTGCTTAATGAAGAGGTCTATGTTAAACAACCTCTTGGTTTTATAAAGAACGGAAAAGAAGAGAAAGTATACAAGTTGAAGAAGGCTCTTTATGGGTTGAAGCAGTCACTAAGAGCTTTGTATCATCGAGTTAATTCTTACTTTGAAGAAAATGGGTTTAAAAAATGTCCATATGAGCACACTCTCTACATCAAGGAAAGTTTACAAAATTTCATGGTATAGAAGATGTTAGATGATTTTAAATTGTCTATGATAAATGAGTTTGAGATGACAGATTTGGGGAAAATGCATCACTTTCTTGGTATAGAAGTTCATCAATCTGATAAAGGAATTTTTATTTCACAAGAAAGGTATGCAAAAGAAATATTAAAAAAATCAGAATGGAAGATGCGAATCCAGTTTCAAGTCCGTGTATTACAGGTTTGAAGTTAACTAAAGAGGGGGAAGGAAAAACTGTTGATTCCACCATGTTCCGAAGTTTGGTTGGAAATTTAATGTATTTGACTGCTACAAGACCAGATATTATGTTTGCGGTAAGCTTGGTTAGTAGATTTATGGAAAACCCATATTCTACTCACTGAGAGGCAACAAAAAGAATTTTACGATATGTGAAAGGTACAATTGACTATGGCATTTTTTATGAAGCAAATATTTTTGTTAATCCTGTTGGCTATACAGATAGTGATTTGGCAGGAAGTTTGGATGATAGCAAAAGTACTTCAGGTTATGTTTTTAGTCTTGGTAGCGGCCCTATTTCATGGTGTTCAAAGAAACAACTCGTTGTTTCTCTGTCTACAACCGAATCTGAAGATATAGCTGCAGCTTTGGCGGGATGTCAAATTGTCTGGTTACGAGGTCTTTTGGAAAGTCTAAAGCATGAACAAGTTGTTCCAACAACATTGTTTTGTGATAATCGTTCAACTATTGTTGTCACTAAGGATCCAGTACTTCATGGAAGAACAAAGCATATTCGTATCAAATATCATTTTCTACGGGAGCTTGTTAATGATAAAATTATTCAGGTCAAGTATTGCATGACGAATGATCAATTGGCAGATGTTTTCACAAAGCCTTTGAGTGGAGAAGCTTTCAAGAGAAATATTGCATGTATGGGAGTTACAAGAAAATTTGGTTTATGGGAGGCATTGATGGATATTAAACCAAATTAAAATTGGAATCAATTGCTTTTAGTTAAAGATAATGGTGTAAGATGAAACAAGAGAAGTTTTCTGTTTTTATTATGCACTAAATTAAAATATTTAATTCATAGTATTATTATATTAGTAGTTATTTATGTTATGGTATTTAGAAAGTCAAGAGTTTTTTGCATTTACTTAGAAGTAATTTAGTATTGTTGGTTTTGGTGTACCGATTCAACGAGTTGACTCAACGAGTCTCTAACCGGATCACTGGTTACTACTTTGATTTTATTTGTAAATTAATCAAAAACACTTTCTTTCCAAATTAATGGAGAAAAACTAAGGAATAAAACAACTCAATATCTTTCGTATTTCTAACTGATAATGTCTGTTATCTAGAGCAGATGATTCGTAGTCGAATCTCACTATCGATTTAAGATCGGAAAGAGGATGTATCCTTCTGTGTTTACTGATTTATTACTTTAAAAAATCAACACACTTCTGATTTGGAAAATCAGAATGTCTTTGATTAAGAAATCAGATAGACTAAAAAGAAAAAGAAAAATCGGAGGATAAGAAGAAGAATAATTTTTTAATCGAGGCGAGGTATTCCTCTTTCCTTAAGACAATTGACGCCCTGTATAGTACCAAAGAGTTACCGGCGTTTGTCTCGCAGGATACAACGATTAATTTTCGATTCAATAGTACTTCGAATCAGAAAGCAGTCGAACTTGAAAGTATACTAACCTCTGACTTAATGCAAATGGACAAAACTTCTTGCTTATGAAACTCCTTGAAAACTCTGCTAAATCTTTCTCTTAGACACTCTAATATGATCTTCTAACAATGCTTGAAACTCCGGAAAAAACGGATTGAAATTGGAGTTCATTTGGGTCCTATAAATAGGTTTCGAATAGACACATGCATTTGGGACATTTCTGTTGGTTAGGGGACACATCTGTTGAGAACTAAAAGTGACGCATCACTTCATTCCCTACAGTTCGTATCGGTTGAGATTTGGACCATCAGATCGCTCTCAAAAACTCGAAAGCAACGCCATCCATTGGATCTTGAGACGTATACCGAAGATAGCCCGACATCTGAAGGAAAACAACCGTTGGATTGAGGTTCGGGAGATGTCCCACTTCAATTCGTGCCCGACACGGGCTTAACCATATCCGTTGGATCTTGCGCATTTGCGTGGAGCGAACGCCAGCCGTCTGATCAAGGCGTGTTTGCTTTGCGTAAATGGTCCCCAAACCAACTTTTCCTTATTGCGATTTAGTCCCTAAATTAACCAAAAATTGATCAAACTTCAAACTTGAATATCTCATTCATCCGGAATCGGATTTGAGTGATTCTTGGCTCTAAACTTAAGAGCTCGACGAGATGAACGCAATGGTGTGCTTCGTTTCTGAGTTTGACGACTTGAACTGATCCAAAATCGGCTCCGATTCCAACAAGTATTAACTTGGGCATCTATAAATATCCAAGTTTGTAGTTTGTTTCAAGTAAGAAGTGAGAAAGAAAGTTAGTAGAGTAAAGAGTTTTAGCCATCTCTTTCTTCTCTTGTCTAGTTTTATTTCCAACAGGCAAGGGATGAATTAACCTCTATCTCGCCAGGCCATTGATTAGGTCCCATTCAACCCGACATAGTGTAAGTCCTGCTTCGACAAGCCATAGATTAAGTCCTGGTCGGCCAAAGACACAGTAAGCCATGCTTCGACAGACCACCGATTAAGGCCTACTTAGACAGGCATAGAGTAAGCCCTGCTTTAGTAGCCCACCGATCAAGTCCTGCTAAGCCAGGCTTTTAATAAATCCTACTTTGGCAGACCATTGAGAAAAAACCTGCTAACTTAAAACACAGAGATTTTTCAGCTAACCAGGGATCACACAACAAAGCCTTGATAGCTTAGTGATGTAAAGCAAGACGATAACTAAGCCATTGCGAAAACTCCTACCAACTAAGGAGTTTGTCTTAGTTCAAAAGTGAGAATGGTATTTGTAAGATAATTGTTGTTGTGTTGGCATCAAATAACTGTATGATCAGGTAAGAGTTCCACTCCTTCGTATGCCTGTGTATTAAATCTGAAAGCGAAAATATTTCATTATGTTAATCGATTCTCATAGCAGGTCTAAACCATGTGATTGTCGGAACCCTTTGATCTTGGAGTATCTTCACTTTTTTTCAATCCTTTATTTCCCAAAAACAATGGTGTCTGAGAGTGTCTCTCACTTGAAGTATAGAAGCACATATTGGAGATGCATTTTGGTTTTTAGTTTTCGCCCAAAAGTCATCAGATGTGTAGTATTTGGCTTTGATTATTCTTACCCATATTGACCTGGGATTAACCAATAATCTCGAAGCAAGTTTTGAGATGAGAGATTCATTGACCTTACAAAGATGGAATCCTTAGTCCCCCCC
>BEHA01000861.1:826718-866806 GCA_002897215.1 Eschscholzia californica subsp. californica
CTCTTCAATTGAGATAACTGTTGGGAAAAACGGGCACTTAGGCGCAGCGGAAACAAGAGTTTTTCCCTTTGTGTTAGTTACGAGGATAATATAGAAGAATATGTGGGAGCAATAAACAAAGAACTGAAAGTAAATAAGACAACGATTTTTAACGTGGAAAACCTCCTCAACGTGAGAAGTAAAAACCACGGGACTCGTAGTCCAACCAAATCAACTATGATAGCAAAGTAGTTACAGACTACGTCCAACCGAGACTCAGACCCTTCCCAAAAGAATCAAGCTCAAACACGAAGAAACACGGAGAAACCCTCACAAGAAAGAACAAAACAGTCTAGAAATCTGCAGCCCAAAACGACCCTAAATTCACTAGGATTCCGACGATCAATCAACGATCCCTTCGTACAAATACTAGATGAATATGAAAATAGTACCACTTATAATAAAGATATTCACTCGATACATCTATGACATTTTTGTGTAATTTATACATTTAAACTTGTAAGCTGTTTATCCAATAGTTAATTTTTCAAATAACATTTTCTACTTTTTTTTTTCTTTTTTGTAGTTTCATTTTGACAATGTACTAACATGTGATACTCTTCAATTGAGATAACATGTTTCAAATCTTAAAAATACGAAAAAAGAAAGTTAAGTTGATATGACGTCCCAAGCTATAGCAGTGGAGGATATTGTTTCCGCTTTCGACAACCCAAGTCCAAGTTTACAGGTACCAAATTTTGATCTTTGTGAAAATTTTAGGAACGCACCCAAAACCTCAGCGTATACCTATAGTTCAAGTTTCGGACACTCTTGTGAGTTACGTCTATCACAACATTCATTTGTGTTTTCTACTTCAAGTACCAAAGTTCAAATACTCCCCCTTAGAAAAAAAAAACATGATTGGGTGATTAACAATGTAGCTTGTTCTTTTTCTTTTGGATGAGATATGACAATGTAGCTTCTTCTTTTTTGTTGAAGTAAAAGTTAGAAGAGTCTTTATGATGTTGCATGCAAACGAAAAGTTAGAAGCCTAAATGCTGGAAAGTTAACTCTTGAAGGGAGAGATGGGAGATGAGCAATTGATTAGATTAGTTAGTGCCACACAGCTGGCAGACTTTTCAATTATTTAGTCCACGCCAGACCACCAATAACTAAGTGACCCAAATTTTTCATTAGCTAGTTCTTTTTTATTCCAAATTGTTAGCGGATTAGGGCCCGACCCTTAGAAACAATTTAACAAATCGAAAAAATATTAAAGAAGTAGTCTAATAAATGGAAATAAATAGACTAAAAATTAAGAACTCTCTTAAGTATACCGAACTCTAATTACATCTCGTTTGTCTTCCCTCACAATTTTGAGTAGGTTCTCTGGAAAATCTACCGGTAGCATTTCAGATGTACCTATATGGTGCCGCATCTTTGAAAGGTAGTATGCGGATTGATTCGTTTCACGAAACACATACATAATGTTGTAATTTTTGAATTGTGTCCATAAATCTTTAATTTCACAAACCAATCGTAAAGCTTGTTGTGGAGGCTGGTTATGTGTAGTAGCCAGAATTCTGACTGTAAGAGAAGAATCGGTTGCTACCATTACTCGACGTCGTCCATACTTCATTGCTAGTTGGAAATTGAGTTTTACTCCTTGTAGCTCATGGGTAAGGACTGCGACCCGATCTACCATGGGTGCTGCAGCGACAATTGCCTCTTCGAGTGAGTCTCGCAGAATCGCTCCAAAGCCCACTTTAGTAGCATCAAATACATCGTCAGTGTTAATAAGTACTTGGTCTATAGCTGGGCTTTGCCACTTGCAGGTTTTGGGTACCCTTAAAATAAGCGGGATATCCAAGTTCCATTTAGCTATGATGTGTCGAGCCTCTCCTGACGAGGTGGGTTTTTGTTTCCATGCCGTAACTTTTACCTTGATTTCACTAACCACCTCCCGTACAATTACCTGTGTAGAAGGTTGTTCTCCTCGAGAAAGTCGACAATTTTTTTCGGCCCAGACATGATAAATGTATGCTGAAAATACAATTTGCTCGGTTGAGCCTCTCCTGACGACTTCTTGTTCATTTGGTTAATATATTTAACTTTTTTTTTGTTGAAAGAGTATATCTGACTTATATATCGGCCTACTATATTTACAAGAGATTCATTTTTAACTATGCAAAAATTATAATTTCTTTCTTTTATGCGTATATCACTTTATATTAGAAAGGGGAAGAAAAAATCGGGCCGTACCATTGGAATACAATTTGAAATTTTTTTAGTTAAACGTATATATACAAACAGTTAACCGTGATGATCGTTATAAAGTAACAAGAGACTAATTAACGACCGTTAGTTCTTTACCTTTATCATACATCTCATGTATCTAAAAGTTAAAATTTATTGATATCCAACTATTTTGAAGTCGTGTTCTTATTTTGTCGGAGAGCATTAATAAGCAGAAATTAAGAATAAAATAAGTAAATAAAATAAATAGGTAAACAAAATAAAATGGCAATGAAATAAAATTTATAACAAAATACAACTGAAAATAAACTAAATTCAAGCCAATTTAAATTGAATAAAAGTAAAATAACACTAGAGGGTGTTTGATTTTTGCACTTATTAAGTGATTTTCACTTAATAAGTGCGGGCCGGCAATTTTAGGCCGTTTGTTTTTTCACTTAATGAGTGAATATCACTTGTAAGTGGGGTCAAAGTAAGTGCAAAAAAGTAAGCTGCTAAAAAAGACATTTCTATCCCTACCGAATATAATAATTACCAATATAATTATAACTAAAAAGAAAATCTTAAACAATTGATAAATAAAAAAAATCTTTTTATGACTTTATCAATGACCATTTTCCTTTTTCACTCATCCTTCACCTAAGCTTTTCTCCTAATTTTTTTCACATCTCTTCCTTCATTAATCACGGAACCATCCAAACTCCATGACGCAACGTAAATTCTTTCTCCTTCATAATTTTTAATTACTTGAGGTTAATATTTTCGACATAAAGGATTCATAAATCGTAATTCTCTTCTATCCAAACTCGCGAGCATAATGAATTAGTATGAAATGCTAATATGTAAATACTTTAGAGTCAAAATAGACAATTTCTTATTTTTATGACATTTAGAATTAATATAAAAACAAAAATCAAGCACTTAGAAGTGATAGAAAACAAACGTCATCAAGAATAATAAAAGTAGATCATTGAACAAATATAAAACTAAAAATGACAAATTAACCACTAATAATATATACTAACTACAGTTAGTCTCTTGTGTTGTTTATGATGATCAACTCCTATGGACCGCCAGTCAATGCCCCTAACTCAATGAACTTCTCCAAAGTCATCATTTGAAACTTTCTTTGGTCTTTTAGGAAATATGGATGCTACTTTCTCCACAAAACAACTTTAACAACATTCATAATAAATAGTCCAGACCGAAATGTATAAATTAGATTGGCGAGAAATAGACCGTTCAGTGTTAATATCAAATTTGTTCTCATCGTGTAGAGAAATCAACCTTTCTCTTTCAAATTAGGGTTTTGAATTCACATTATGTTTTTGGAAAACAAAAAATATGTTGCAAGAGGGTGCCACCAAAGTCCAAAGCAATCTGAAAACTACAGAGAAGTACAAGAAGCAGGGAAGAATATTTTAATTATTTGTTTATGAAAAATGAATAAAAATCAGCATCAACAAAGATGGGGGAGAAAATTTTTGGAAAAAGAGAAAAGATAGATAGACCCTCAATCATATGTGGTGCCAAATGTGCATCTTCTTCACTATTGAATTTACGTTGCCTCCCAACAAATATCTTCACAACCAAAATCATAAGTAGACACATGGTGGTGCCAACCCTTTTGTTTCTCCAACAAAAGGAAGCTCAAAACTTTTGATATTTTCTTACTTTCACTCATGTCTACTTACGTCAGGTAACATATAATCATATATGTACATACATGTGTATACGCCTATATAACTATAGCTTGATCGGATGAACTTATGAACACAAATGCATGATGTATCTATTGTGAGAATAGTCTCACGTGGAAGAATGGGTATCTAGCAACCAAGAATATATGGTCTAGGTCCTCTCCACTCATTGCTAATTGGTTTTGAGTTGGATGTCCACAAACTTAACATGGTATCAGAGTTAAACCCACACATGATAGGCTTAAAAGTCACACGTGCCACATGTCGCCCAAAGAAATACACGTGTTAGGCTCAAAGAACGCCACACGTGAGGGGGCGTGTGAGAATAGTCTCACGTGAGAGAATGGGTATCTAGCAACCAAGAATATAAGGTCTAGGTCCTCTCCACTCATTTCCAATTGGTTTTGAGTTGGATGGCCACAAACTTAACATGGTACCAGAGTTAGGCCCACACATGATAGGCTTAAAAGTCACACGTGCCACATGTCGTCCAAAGAAATACACGTGTTAGGCTCAAAGAACGCCACACGTGAGGGGGCGTGTGAGAATAGTCTCACGTGAGAGAATGGGTATCTAGCAACCAAGAATATAAGGTCCAGGTCCTCTCCACTCATTTCCAATTGGTTTTGAGTTGGATGACCACAAACTTAACATCTATAATCATTTTTGTACTGCACCAAATGAAAAGATCTTCTTGCATGTATAGATAATGAGAGAAACCTAACTAGAAATAGAGCTTATCCTGATTAATGTATTCAAACTCAAGTATTCCATGTGATGGATCGACAGTACAGTTATGTAAGGTAAATAGAAGTACAAAGGTGAGAAGATTGGTTCACCTAAGTTTTTGGATATATATTTTCAATTCGTATATTTGTTGCCATTGAACTCTTCATTCACCATATTGGTTATATATTTTAGGGTCTTATCTTATAGATTGAACTCTTCGGAACTTCGTCCGTATTTAAATGCTTTTATATAGCACTCTGCTTTCCAATTTGCCAAGCACAAGAGTATATATGGACTTTACCGAACAATAATTTCTTTACCTCTAACCCATTGTTTAAACAAGCAACAAATTTCTCCTTCTAACTCCTCTAGAGTGTTTCCCATTGGTGAAATTTGGAACAAATTTCTTCCATCTAAAATCTCATTCTTACTTTGGGCTATTTGACATAAAGAAATTCCTACTGCGGGCTCTCTTTGCTTAAGTGGTGAGATCTTGATTAACAGATGTATACTTTGTATGTTTGAAGAAGAATCTTGCAACTATTTTTTTTTCTAGAATGCCCAAACGCCAAAAAAAAAATTTGGTCCAATCTTTGTGGTAATTCCTCACAAAATTTTAGTTCTTATGTTTCAGTTGAAAAAGTGATAGTTGATGTCAAAAAAGTTAAAAATAGAGTCCGGAGATTATTCTTGGCTGATTGCTCTCCATTTGCTATTTTGTGGGCTCTTTGGTTAGAGAGGAATGATAAGATCTTCAATGAAAAGTACAGGTCTTCATTAAAAGACTAATCTTCTATTGGAGTTCTCCTTTGGATTGGAATAAGATTACTACATTTTCGAATTTACTTTTTTAATGATAGACTTTAATTTTTATGTAATTGGTTTTTCTTTTGGAATAATTTCTTCTGCAATCGTCAAGATGACTTCATGTCATCAATTTTCAATGAAGTCACTATTATCAAAACAAAAGAAGTTTCTATTACTGCTAGGTTGTAAAAATGAATATTATAAATGGGAAGATGATTCAAAACTACTTGATAGATTCTTTTTCACTTGGCATATCCTTATTTTTAGGCCTTCATTGTATCTTAGATTAGATGCTCTCACCTACTTTAATTAATCTGTCTAGCTCACACATGATCAAGAAGCCACCAACACAGCACCCATAGAGAAGGATGGGACCTGAAGTGATGGATGGCACAATTTTTTTTTTTTTTGTTGAGAGATGGATGCACTACTTTAACAGCTGAAATTTTCATGATTTCTTGCAAGTCTAATTGTACTTTTATAGAGAAAGGGAAGTTTTTCAATTGCTTGTTAGAAACAAGAGGTCAAAAGGCTGAAAGTCAACTGCTCTGCAATACATAGTTGGAATTGTAATCACTTCTTTATTTGATGTGATAAATTGTATATGTAAAGATAAGAGCTTCTTATTCTTTTAATTTGATCAACAATGGGTCATGTAGTGTTACAATCTGGGGACTCTTAACTCATTTCATAGTTGAACTCAATCTATTGATTACACAATTCACAATTTTTATTTCAAATTATAGAGATGTTAGACGTTGATGCATGTGACCACAGAGATGTCACGTCGATTTGAGTCAAACTTTAACTAAGATGGTAAGTGAACATAAAAGAAAAATGACTTTTTTGGAGCAAGAAAAACTATTTTTTCACGCAAGGATGATAAAAAGTGTGAGAATAGTCCCATATGAACGAAGAGATATCTTACAACGAAGAATATAACGTGGGAGATGCTAGAGTTACTTAGAGGATGACTTAGAGGATCACATAATGACATGGAATTCACTACAAGACAAGGTTTTTTCAAAGTTTTACTGCGGTGGGGACCGCTTTTATTTCCAAATGAAGAAACATGTCATCCTCTAAGTAGTAATTTCTAAGTCACTCTAACATTTCCCATATAACGTTGCCAATTGGTTTTGAGTTGGATGACCACAAACTTAACAAAAAGACTAATAATAGTGAAAGTCACGCACCACTAGTTGTAATATTTTTTTTTTTTTTTGGAAATCGATTACATTGTCGTACAATCGGCATTGAATACATCAAAGATGTGATAAGCTTGCTACCCGCCCACTCAAACTCTACCATGACCTGACCTATAGCCCACTCAAACTCTTAAGGCCTATAGCCAACTAGAGAAATGCCTAAAGCCCAACTACACTACATTATTTATACCCTAATATTTTTTACTCCTACTAATTTTGCCCCAGTTCGTAATTTGGCTTCCATATTTATCTACTATTCCACTTTTTGTCCTACATAATGATTTTGTTAGTCAAAGTTAATATTCTCTTTTTACCCTCATTTCCAAAAGATTTCATCCTCGTCCTTTCTCCCTCTTTCCTCCTCATTGTAAACAGTTGGTGGCCGCTGGCGACCCTTAATTGATAAAAGCAACTTTTTTCGTTCTTTTTCTTTTTCTCCTCATCTCCTTCCACCACCGCCCACCTTCTTCACCATCTTCATATCTCACACACACTCTATCTCTCTTTTTTGAAGAACATAAACCTCATGGATCATTTCACAAACGGACTCCCATGCATCCATGGGGTTTTCGCTCCTCGAGATCTGATGATCTATAATTAGTGGTGACGAAGAAAGAGAGAAGAAAATAGAGACTGAAAAAATATTAATTAGTGGTAGATCGATCATCTGCCCTATTTCTGATGAAGAGAAAAGAGAATGGGCATGGAGGAAAAACTCCTTAAATAATTGTATAAGAAAAGAAATTTTTACCGTAACAGAACGAGATCTCGGGGACCATATTGGAATGTTGTCAAATATTGAGCAAATTGTTGTAGTTGGTCACCAATCAGAGTCAAATTGTAATTAACCCTTAACTTTAACGCGTGTCAGCTTCTTGAGTGAGTTACATGGAGTATTGATGTCCATGACTGTATTCAAAACATTGATTGGAAATTAACTTGCATGCACAATGTATAGTTTATTAAACAAACAAAACAAATTTCACTCAAATTAATTTTGTCAAATTTTTTTTACTTAATTAATCGAAAAAGAAAATATAAAAAACAAACCAAATTTATGCATGCATGCCATCTTACATACCACATCACGCATGCATGTGGTTGTATATATGCATGCATATGTATATAATTAATCCGGAAATGATTGAAATATTGTTAATAAAAATAAACTATCATTAATATATAGATTAGGTCAAAAATATCTTCTTTGGGCTTTATTAAACTTAACCAATTTAAGATAATATTACAGCTGAAGCTTTCTTCTATAAAACCCTATATTCATCCCATTTCTCTCCTACAAATCTTTTTTTTCTCTCTCCTGCCCTAGAGAGGCTAAAAGAAGAAATGGATAAAAGACCCTCAAACTCTCAAGAATCTGAATTGAGAAAAGGGCCTTGGACTGTAGAAGAGGATCTGATTCTGATCAACTACATAGCTAATCATGGTGAAGGAGTTTGGAACTCACTCGCTCGATCGGCGGGTATTTTACGATCATTCTTCTCTCTATCTCTCTCTCCATGTATATATTACTATAAGTTGTAAACCCTAAGAAGCTAGATTTCAAAAACAAAATCAGCTTATGTATCTAAATATTTATGTTTGATTCATATGTTTTTTTTGTAGGATTAAATAGATCGGGAAAAAGTTGTAGGCTTCGATGGTTAAACTACTTGAGACCAGACGTTCGAAGGGGTAATATTACACCTGAAGAACAACTATTGATCATGGAGTTACATGCTAAGTGGGGAAACAGGTAACTTATTCAATTTTTTCAGTTCTTTACTTTGTTCATTTCTTGAAGTTTTGATTATTAGCTAGGGTTTTTGTTGAACACTTTCAATGTTCTTAATTATTAAGTTTTCTTTTAATAACTCATACGTATATATATATACATATTCTTTTTTGTATTATATATACATATTCACTTCCAATTATTTTATTCATTTTCTTCATGTGTACAAACACATATATATAGTATATATACAATATATAACATAATATATAAATCTTCCTCCAAAATATATATCACTTAAGATTATTATTTATTTCTTGCAGTACGTATGTGTATATTCACTTAGAAAAAATTTCATTCATCCTATATATATATAACCTTCATTTACTTTGTTTTTTAAGCGGAATTCTCGGTAACAAAAAGTAAGTTAATTGATAAATTCTCAACAAAAAAAAATGAAACAAAAAGTTAATCGATAAATATAACTAGTTTTCCACTTATATAGGAATAATATTCACGTTCACATGCTATGCCATTTTTTATCACATGTTATTCTTTATCAAAAGAGGCAGCAAGACAGTAAGCTTAATTTCTAGGGTTTTTTGGGCCAATATTAACAAAATAAATTACTGTTAAGTAATGTGAATCATTTTGTAGTTTGTTACATGAATTTTGCCAAAAAAGATGCCTATGATATGTAGTTTGTTCAGCCCAAGCTAGCTAGAAGATTACTCTTAGGCCATATCGGGTACAAGTATCGGGCAAGTAGCATTTTTCTCTTGATTAATTCACGTGATAACACGAAAGTTCGGGTTGAAATTTTTTAGCTAGCTTGCACACTTTTTTGAAAGCAATTAAATGGGTCGTCTGATCGTGTCTACAGGACCCGAATCAAGATGGTGGGCTCATAAACTATAACACATTTACTAATAACACGGTTTTGAGTCTTCTAACCTTGAGATGTAAATTAGGTTATGAGTTCGTACGAAAAGAGTCAGCTATTCACTAAAGACACCTTCTAATAGGGATGCCTACAAATTTAAATATAGTTTGTTCATTTTGGGCCTATTATAGTCGTATTATAGGGTTAGGGAAGTTTTACCGGCACCATTGAAATTGCTGAGGCCAACCCACCTTAGAAATCAAGATAGAGGTTGGGTTTAGAAACTTTACGGGTGCCTACAAAGTTTTCTTCTTTTCTTCTTGGGTTGTTCTATTTATTTTAAAAGGAATATTATCCTTGAAGAAAAGAGAACCCCACAAACCTCACAATCGACTAGCTTATGTTGAAATAAATCGGAAATTCAGCTTTGATGTTTACAAACTCAACCAGACCTGTTAATTCGGTGAATTTTGAACACAAAAAATGTTGTTGAATACTTTATTTGTACATGTAGCATTTCTCGATTTTTCTATACCCTCTTTTATTGCCTAAAAAAAAAATACAAATCAGAAAATCAGTCGAACGAATTTACCTATTAAATATTAAAACTCATTTCAAATAAACTTCTTTTGCACATTTTTTTTTCCTTCTAATTAAAACAGTAAGATTCGAACTTTCGTAGCCACATAGGAGAGATAGATAACTTATGGCTCTTGTCTTACCTAAAAAGATTTCTTATGTTTATTTAGAACACGTGTTTTTATAACAAAAAGAATAAATAAAGTAGTTAATAATTATATACGAATGTCCTTGCAGAAGAACTTCTCAAGTACTATAAATTCTCACCTTTGGAACTAAAACTTTCACTTGTTGGTCTTATGCAGGTGGTCTAAAATAGCTAGGCACCTCCCGGGAAGAACTGATAATGAAATAAAGAACTTTTGGAGGACTAAAATTCAAAAACACATGAAACCACCGGAATCTTACTCCGGCGGCCAGAGTTCTGATCAAAGTCATGATCATAAGAATAACATTGGAGCTAGCTCATCAAGTTATCATCATCAAACATCGACAACGATGGCGAATTGTGTTCCCGAGGAAGAATTAGTCGAAAATTACTCACCGATGTATGCCGATAATCTTGTCCAACACCACCATCATCATCAACAACAACAACAACCTTTCCCACCTCAACCTTTACCACCAAGTGATCAATCATCTCATGATAATTTATGGAACATGGAAGATCTTTGGTCTATGCAGTTATTTAATGGAGATTAATTAGATATATTAGTTATTTAATTAATCTTGTTTATATGTAGTAAGTACAAAATTTAGGGCTCTAGACAATTTTAGGTATGTGTGAACTAGTTCATGGGTTGAGTACTGTTTAATATACTAAAATTAATATGGTTATATTTAAATGGTATCTCTTCTTATATACTTTTTGTGAAAGCAGGACGTTGGGGCAAATTATATTTCTCTCTTACAACCTCACTGTTGGAAGCATGTAATAACCATATATACTTGCCTTTATTATAGAATTTTATGAGATCTATCATTTTCTTCTTCTACACAAAAAATTTATTTCTGGAAACTTGTTAATTGACAAATTTAAGGTCCGACCCTAAGACCTCTCAATGAAATCATTATGGTCTCTAGCTTGTGGGAGGTTTTTCGGAAAGTACGTTTAAGTTTGTTAGTTAGTTTTTTTTTTTTGTTACAATTGTTTAAGATTGCTGAGACAAACAAAAAGTACCACACAAAAAAACGTCATACAAAAAAAAGTACTAGGAGAAAAGAATGAGACGTACCTTTCCATACGACGAGCATGAATGATATCTTCAATGAAATAGATACTTCTTTTATGGTTAGCTTTACTCATGGTTTATTGGCGTAAATCGGTGATTTTAACCTTTGGTAATAGTTTTTTTGTAATACAAAGAAAACTTATTCCCATAAATTTTTTTGTACTATGTATACTGATAATATTTAAACTAAGCTTCTAATTCGTTTAAAAGTTAGGTAACTAATTTCCTATAATATGAAATCCGTACTGAATGTTCGCGATCATGAAGCAAAGAAAAAGACAAAACAAAAAGCTTGGTCGTTCTAATAGATCGATGCACTAGCTAGCTAAAAAATAATTGATAAAGAACAAAAACTCAATAAACTACTCCTGTTCTTATTTTCTCCAGAATAACCTTGATTATAGATCTTAGAGTTGTGACAATTAACCATGGGTTGAGTACTTGTTCATAGTATTCAAGAAAGAAGTAAAGCTGAAGGTGTTGACATAAACCTACTCATGAAAACCCTAGGTGAAACTCATTCAAACATTCTATTTTCGTCTTCTAAGATCAATTCATCTCTTTTTATAGTACTACAAGTCTCAACCACATGTTTTTTTTTGATGAAGGGTCTCAACCACATGTTGAGACTAGATAAATATAGATGATGTAAAGATTCTTCTTTAGTTATTAATTTCTTCTTTTCAAAAGAAAGTTATGCCTATGTTTGCAACAGTTAAAAAAATATCTCTCAAAAAAGAATAGTTAAGAAAATAAATTATTCCACGTAAAGATATATTTTGTGAATTATAAATATACTAGAATATAGCCCGTTTTCGTAAGGCACGAATTAAACATATTACGTGAGCTTATTGACATATATATACTTTGGTCATTTGCAGATATTCAAGTAGTCAAAATACAGTAAAAATTGTAATTGTGAAAAAAATTATATTTCAAGAAAAATAATAGTAGAGATTTTATTGGGTGTTTTGAAGATAGAGAATATGAAAGAGAGACATTATCGTGTAAAAGCTTTAAATGGAAAGTTGTAAGCAATTTAAAGAGAGAAAAGAATGAGAGGTAAATAGTGTGAGAATCTATAGGGAGGGGTTATTTTGGTGTAAAGAATCTTTAAAGGCAAAGTCAAGAATTACTGAAATAAGTCAACGACATAGATTTATAATTGTCAAGTTATGACGTGACAAAAAATCTATATAATTTGTTATATACTAGGGTACAGCTCGTTGACGTAGGGCACAAATTTTCTATATGTATGTTAAGCGATGTTATGGACAAATACTTTGATTTGGAGATCTTCAAGAAGTAAATATATATTAAAAATAACAATTGTGATTTCTAGAAGAATAAAAGAGGGGGTTTTAGTGGATTGTTCGAAGACAGAAGAAAAAGAATTAGAGAATCCGGTGAAAATTTTTAAAGGGGAGTTTTAAGCTGTTTGAAGAAAGATAGAGGGCGAAAGAGAGAAATAAAGTGAGAATTTATATGAAGTGGGTAAATGTTTTTTAAATATTTGTCTTTTAAAGACTCTTTAAAAGAATGATCAAGATTTATCCAAACTGACTCAATGGTACCGATTTATAATTTCAAGTTATGACATGGCAAAGAACGTACGTCATTCGTTGTAATTAAACAAAGTTCCAAAAATATTAGTGGAGGTTTTATTGGTTGTTTAGAGAGAGAAAATGAAAGAGAGAAATAATTGTGTGAATTGAAAATTTTATGTTAAGAGAGAGAAAAATGGGGTAAGAATTTATAGGAAGTTGATAGTTATTTTGATTTTAAAATATTATGTAAGACTCTTTAAAAAGAAAGGTCAAGATTTATTAAAAATATTAAACGTACGATATATATATATATATATATATATATATATATATATATATATGAAATGGCAAAAAAACTCATATCATATTTACATAAAAAAAACACTAGCTACTTTAGGCTTTTGGTATAGGAAGAACACTATTTAGTAAAGGCAGTGCGTTAGAAAGGTCAATTTATGTATTTGCTCTTCCTTTACCAATTTGGTTAAGGAGTGCGTTATAAGGATCATTTAATAAATAGTGTCAAAATAGAAAGACTTAGATTAAAATTAATAATAAATCTAATATTTTATTCATTGTTTCTCTCACACAAACAACCAAAACCCTAATATCGTCAGTACTATCAATATCACCATTAGTATTAAAAAACTTGCAAAATTTACCATCACTATAGTCTTAGTTTCGAGTTACATCCTTGTTTGTATTCTTCATTGAAATATTGATACTTGAAACCTTAAAAAAATTACTTTAATTAGTGTTAAAACCCTAAAAATCTATGGAGAAATCAAGCAATAACAAAAATTACAAACTCTCTATGGAGATAAGTGTTGTGTTAGTCATCTAGGGTTTAGGTTTCTATTTCTATATCTCTCTTTTTGATAGAATCAAACATATTTAGGGATTTTCTCCTTTTCAGGATGTTTATCTCTCTTTGATTTGACCGAACAAAATTTTCTCTTCTCTCTTCGAAGATTTTTAGTCGAACAGGAGGATACTCTCTTCTCTCTCTTTTGGTCCAAAATAGTTTGATGGTAGGGACCAAAGTATAAATTTGAGATATCTAAAAAAAATGTTTATCCCTCCCTGTTCTAAAAAGGGTGCTCTCCCTATCTAATGCACTGCCTTTGCTAAAAGATGCTCTTCCTACACCAAAACCCTAGTTTAGTAGGTTTATTTGATGCGTTTGGCAATTTACCAAGATGCTTTAAACAATAATTTCTAATTAAAATTTACTTATACTACCTCGTCCGTCCCAACTAAATAAACTAGGTTAGCAATTGAAAATTTTTTTTATCGACCCTTAAAAGCTAATATGTCTAAAAGTTGTTGTTTTCTGGGGTTTCGTTTGGCCATGATAGAAAAGGTAGACATTTTTTTTTATTTAGCTAAAATTTCGTACTTCAAAAACTTTAATACTTTCATAATTACTAATATTGTTTGGAATTATTTTGCAAAGAGATGTTAGATAAAACAGAATATCACGTTTTCTTCATTGAACTATTGGATAAAAAGAGGTTCGTAAATATGTAAATCAGAATGTGACTTTTTTCCATTAAAACTAATTTGGTGCAATTGACAAATAGGAACTTGGTATCAAATACTTTTCGAGAAAATGTTAGATACCAAACAAATTTAGTGCAATTGACAAATAATAACTCGGTATCAAATACTTTTCGAGAAAATGTTAGATAACAAACAAGATGTTCTTAACTAGAAAATTTTGAGCATTTTGCCTATGTTGCAAATGGAGCTATCTTACGTATAAAGATCACATAAAATTCGCTACAATTTACTAGAAGTGGAAACAGTATGTCCACATTTTTATGAAATAGTATCACATCAAGAAGTTCCACCTAAAAAATATGGAAAAAAATCCTTTTCTTTTTTTGTTGAACTATGGAAAAAAAATCCTTGCTTGTCCGAAGTAATTTGGTATATAATATGAAAAAAAAACCTTTACATAATCTATATGGCCAGTTTGGCCAATATAATATGGTCAAAATTCAGTTCACCCCAAAACAATTTGACCAAATGAGAGCTTGGGCCAAAAACTTATCTTCCAGCGAGGGTGAATAATTTGCAACAAAAAAAACGTGGGTGAACAAATCATTTCTATTTTCTCATAATAGCAAAGATACACTTCCACATAGGGATGGGAGTTGGACAGGTTCGGTCGGGCTCAGACTGTTGCTTCTCGGGTACGGTCGGACCGGGCTCGAGAGTGAAATGTCCGATCGGGCAATCGGGCACGTCGGGCCGGACAAATATGAGTATATTAGTGTCGGCGGCCCGGTTCTGCCCGAGAGCTCGCTCGGGCTCGGGCGGACGGGTCGCGAACTTTTTGAATAAAAAATAAAAAATAAAACTTAATTAAAGAAATAAAAAAAATTACACTATCATCCATCATATTCACTAATTTCTTGTTTAAACCCCATCATCAACAAAAAAAACCTCAACAAAAAAAAAGAAAAAAAAAAGAGAGACTTTACAAACCCTAATTTCTTATTGAAACCCCGTCATCTTCATCATCAAATAGTCTTGAAAAGAAAATAAAGTTTCAACCTTGTTTGTTACTTTAAACCCTAGTTTTCTGCAACAATGGAGTGAACCCATGGTAAGAATCTTTACCATCTCCACAAGTAGAACCAAAAGATTCAAAATGTACATCAGAAAACATCTTCAAAAACTCATCCAACCTTAATCTTCGAAATCTATGTTCATCTTTCTCAAGAAATCTCAAAGCCATTTTGAAAAATAAAACTTCACAAATCAAAACTAATCCACCATCAGATTGATATCCAAAATCCTCTCCAACTTATTCTTTTGCTCCTTTTGAGGAAGACAGTAGATCTAGACTTGACTTGATATAAATCTTTGTATCAATGATATACAATTTCGATCCATCTTTGAGTGTTGAACAGTGAAATGATATAAAAAAAACAATCAATAAGAAAATCAAACAGATCCTAACTTGGTCGATTAATGAAACCGGGAAGGTGCGGTGGTCGATTAATGAAGCCTTAGGATTTGACAGTTCGTAAAGAAAGAAAGAGTAACGGTGGTGAAGTGGTGGTCTGGTGGAGGTTGAGCGGTGGAGGAACGGTGGAGGTTAAGCAGTGGAGTGGTGGATGTGGAGCGGTGGAGAGAGGAGGCAGTTTAGGGTTTCTACTTTCTAATGAATGAAAGATGGGTTTGGGGATTTATCGAGAAGATATTTTGATCCAACGACTGGTGATGCTCAACCGTTGGATCATATAACCTGACTAATGGGTTTAGACGGGCGGACGGGTAATGGTCATATCAGGCGGACGTGTCAGGTAGTTAATCGGGCGGGCGGGTAGCGGACTCCAAACGGGCGGGGGTAATGGTGCGGGACTCGGGCAAGATACGCCCGCCTGAAATAACGGGTCAGGGATGCCCGACTCGGGTTCCATTCGGATTTTGGGTACTAACGGTCCGGGGGAATTGGGCGGGATCTCGGGCTCTTAGACCGTTTTCCCACCCCTACTTCCACACACATCATGCCTAAAATAACCCTAATTGAACACAGGTTGAAAAGACTATCTTTTGCCATTGTAAAACTACATGATATAGGAAGAGATTTTGCTAAGTATTACATTCGATATTTCGCAAAAAGACTCCATTTTTGCCACATTATCCAAGACAAACCGTCTCTGGTTGAATAATGCGATTCCGAGATCCCATTTCTCAAGGATTAAGCGGACTAGGGTCCTGCCCTTAATCCCATCGATTTGGGTGAGTGAACTACTTCACTGGTCATACACTATGACTCCCGGTTGATGGTTTACATGTTATATGTGAAATCCATCCTTTTGCCTCGAGTATCCAAAACTCTTTTGTTGATCTCGTTGAGTGGAACCATTTAGACATGTAGGCCTCTGCCATAAACCTACTCGCATTACCGCAAGGCAGAGATGACACCCTGCTAAGGCAGACCCACCATCACGAACAAGGGATCAACGAGTGTCTCAATCTGGATAGGCACTACACTCAAAATTACTTTTTGGGACTTTTACGTTTTGTCTAGCATGCGTTGTAGTGAACTATTTAGCCTAACCATCCATGACATAAAACGTAAATAAATAAGTAAATGCGCGCGAGAAAGTAAGTCAAACACATATGGATCCTAGTATGGCCCCTAACCTAGAAGATCTAATCTCCTTTGGTTGTTATTTTTTCGCGTTTTGGTTCGCTATCTTTGAAGCTCCATTGATTTCTTTCACTCGAATTATGACTCCTTCCTTGAGCATCTTCAATAGACTCATAGACCCTAAACTCTAATTACAAGACTCAAACGATTCGCAGATCGTATAAACTTGAAATTAAAATTATTACTAATTGCACCCATCCGTGCTTAAAACGAGAATAGAGAAAAACAAATTCTATGGCCATACTAGTTTCCTCATTCACATCACATGCATTCGTATAATATTCAAGGCTAACAATTATATATGCATGATAATTCGGGAGATACTTTTCTCGACATCTCTATGTTACATACGGACCTTAAGTTTTTATTCGAAGAATTAGCCTATTGGTGCGTCTTGATTTTGACTTTTATGATTTCTAAAATCAATTTTAAGAGAAATTCCGTTTGGGGCCACGAATGGCCTAGGTCAATTTTAGAAATATTTGGCTGGAATCGGGAGAAAATCGGATAAAACTCCCAGTTAAATCTTGGTCCTCATAATAGCTCGAAAAGGCCCGGGAAAGTCTTGACAAAGGCCCAAGACTTAGTCCCGGCCTAGGCCCAACAAGGGCCCTAGCATGGACCGGACATGGCATGACCATAGGTCGGCATGTCCTGGCCCTAGGCCAGGACGCGGGTCTCATGGCCCAGACGCGTCTGGCCATGACAGGACCAGCTTTGGATGCCTCGGGTAAGACCGAGACATTCCAAAGCTACCCAGTCGCGTCTGGTGGAGTTTAGGTCTTTTAGAGTCTCGGTCTCTAAAACCGAGACCTACCCGGACTCCCTAGACGCGTCCCAGATCTTCCATGATGCAACTGAGGCGCTCTCGATCTCCCAAAGCGATATGCGTCCTCTGGGTCAGTCCGACCAGGAAGCTTCCAACAACAACCATGCCGGTTTTTAGGAGTTTCTAAAACTCAACTGAGCGGCTCCTTCCTTTTTTTGTTTTTCTTTCTTTTGCAACTTGTAGTTGTTATTTACATCTTTTAGAACACTAACTGAAACCAAATTTTGCTTTTCAAAATTTCTAAAACATGAAAAACAACTCTTAATCAAAACCAAACTAGATCAAAATTGATGTTTTTGAAATTTTTACAAAGAACAATTTTGAAAATAAATTTTATTAAACTTTAAATCACATTCAAAATCATCAAATTTACATGCCCAAACACATCTAGACATAACTATCTATCTAAACTAGCATAGATTGGTCTGAAACCTAGCCAAAATTAGCTATGTGCAAGAGGCTCCGACGTCACTGTTGGGTTATGGTGTCTTCTAGTGTTCTAAGCAGAATCTCAGACATCTAATGTCTAACACTAGTATTCCCAGGATCTCATGCATAAACTAATAATGGTGAACTAAGAAAGCTAGTTGCATAAATACCTTTATCGTTAGTTTTCCCTCGAACCTTTTTAATTGCTTCTGAGAAAATCAATAGCTTCAATTGTAGCTCCTCTACTTGGGACACTGAGCAATCACTTTGATCTCCCACATTGTTGCTATCTAGAACACCAATGGTGGTTAGATGAAGAACGCCCTCTTCTTTGACTAGATAGATAGTTAGGAATTTTCTCTCTTTCTTTCTCTACTTGATGTTGTAGAGGTTGAAAGCTTCTTGAGAATTTTCCATACCTTATTCAAGTCCCAAAGAGACATTATATAAAACCCTAAGTTAAAGTCCCACCCTAATTAGGTTTCCGAAAAAGTTATTTCGAATAAGATTAAGGAAATAGCCAAAATATAAACTACTTCCTATTTTCTCTCTTTCCTCTATTGTAGCCGTCCCATTCATTCTCTCATGGACTGATCTGATCGGACCCTTATGGGAAGCCTATTATACATGATAGGCCCTCCTTTTGGGCCCAAAACATCCCTTTGGTGCCCCGACCCAAAATCCCTTCATTCGGGCCTTTTGTACTATCTTTGCCTAAACTTCTTTTAGGCCTTTTGGACGTATCTCAGGGGTCTCCCCATGTATATATGTCTCATCCCTCTAGTCATATCTTTCGATCAAGTTGACACTCTTTGTGTAACCCCTTGTAAGATCCGGACGAAGTTATCCGCGAATCGCTTCGCGATTCGACGATCGTAGTTGGTTCTAGCTTAACACGACGATCCCTAAATCCTCCAGACTAGATGATCTTCCTCCTCAATTGTCCTATTCGAAAAATTGCTCCCATTGCATCCTTGGTCGAAGGACATCTCATTCAGAACTTACTTAAGCATCTAAAGTATCTTTAAAGGTAGTCCATCATCTCTTTACCGGCGGCACGAAGCAATAGTAGCTTGTAGTGTAGGGTTTGATACGTATCTAATACATACTAATCATCTAACTAGTTTGTAAGTGGAATCTCAAACATATAATGTTTAACACTAAGTAATCCAAGATCTATACATAAACTAACTATGAACTAGAAGGAAGAAGAATACCTTTAATCGCTTTCCAACGAACTAAATTTCGACCAGTATTCAGAAGATAAAGAGCTTCAAGTGGAGTTCCTCTACTTGAGACACCGAATTGTATAACTCAAACTCCCTTCTTTTAGTCAGCTAGGACCTTCTTGAAGGTTGAGATGAAGAACTGCTTCTTCTGGACTTGATAGATAGAATATAAACTTTTCTCTAAAATCCTCTCTCTCCAATAGTTGTGTGAAGAGAATGATTTTCTTCAGAGAAAATTCCACACCTTTTCTGAACTCATAATGAGGCTTTATGTAGGCATTACCTTAGTAGAGTCCCACTCAAATAAGGAATCCTAAAAGTCCCTCAGAAAAGAGAAGTACAAGTTAATGTTAAACTAACTGGGACTCTTAATATGAGGAAAACCCTAATTAGGATTTCCCCATGGTGTGGCCGGCCAGAGTAGCCCTTAATGGGCTTACTCTGCCTGGCCCACCCCCTTAATAAGGTCGGCTAGGGGTCTCCCCTTAAGAGAATCCCTTGTTTCCCCCTTAAAGTGGGGTTTTGCCTTTTCAGACTTCCCTTTCGAACCCGATTCTTTCTATCTCTTAGACTGGATCATATCTATCTGTATACTAGTTCCCATTAGTCTATTCTCACTGTTCAAGTTACCAATTCTTATGTGTAACCCGTTTTAGGATATGGTCTATGTTAGCCGCGGATAACCGAAGTGATCCGGCAATCGTAAGCGGCTTCTAGCTAATCATTACGACTCCTAATTGAACCGGATTGATTGGTCTTCCAATAAAGTCATCATTATCGATGAGCCAAATCATACGCATTGCCATCTTGGTCGAAGGACATTCCTTCGGAAGGATATACCTTCAGACTCCATGGACATATATCCTTCAGTCTCCCACTTGTACTTAGAACAAGTGCAATGCTCGATTCCCATGTCTTTTCATATCTCATTTGATGCGTCATATTTTATCAGACTTTCTTGACCGGGAGGACAAACTGTCAAATCAAATGAATAACTTTTAATCCATTTGAGCACGGTCATGCATTTCCAGTTGTCACTCCTCAAGTGGCCTAGAGATACTTTATCCCAACTCTCAATAGGAAGACATATTCCATTCTTGTACTCCCACTCAGCTTCATGTCTATCCTGTTTCACCCAGCCTCCGTTTTTATAACCACCTGTTAGAGCGCGTCGTTTGACAGGACCAAGGCTTGACATTCCTTACATAAGATGAGTGAGTACTCGTGTTTTGAGGAATCTCTTTGATTTGCTAAATGAGAGTTATGACGTTCATATCTTCAACTTCTTGAAGTACTATCACTTGTTAGGTTCCAGTGTATCTTTATACACCCATGAAGTTTGACTTGAATTCTCTAATTCATATAGCCCAAGAAACATCGCTATCTTGTCAATCACTCATGCTAGTCTTCTTAAGTCATCGTTGTCAAGTCGATGTCCTGGACTAGGGTTATTTTATATAATGGAATGCTTCCATGTTCACTCAGCAGGGTTTCTTTCATTAGATCACGTATCTAATAAATCTGCCAGAAACTTTCCATTATTTTTGGACTGTCGTCTAAATTCTAAACGACAATTTAGATGACGAAATAATTTTAATTTATTTCGGATAACAAGAGTTTGTAAAAGTGAGTTTCTCACGTAAACTCTTTTATGTGCCCAGTTTTACAAGTCTCTTAGGGCAGTCTTTCATGACCCTAACTCTTTAGATTCATACATCTCCCATGTTTGATCTAAGGTGACAGTTTAGTTTTGTGGATTCAATCCACTATTCGTTTTCACTGTGCTTATCATTATTATGCTGAAGAACGCCCTCGTCAGCTTTTACAATAATGTTAGTTTTCTTAAACTGAAACTAACACTTCCTAAGTCTTAATTGTATTTTCTTTAGTAGTAGAGTTTGCAACGACACCCACTATGAAAAACTTCTTTTTCACCTGGTTGTCTTTCCTAAAAGATTCCTATCTTTATTTTCGGAATATTGCTTTTATGACTCTTCAACTTTTACTTTCAGAGACACTTTCTTAGATACTCCAAGTATCCTAGGAACTTCTCTGTTGTTTATGGGTGATGACATCAAATACTTATGTATTTCTAGATGTGCGAGTAAATATCGATCATCTTCATAATCGATCTCATGTCTCGCGACATTAGTATTTTCCTCATATGTGCTTTTGCTCATCCAGACTTCCAAATTCTGATTTTTTGCTTAGCAGTAATCCATGAGAGATGGGTAGAATCTCTCTCTAAGAGTACCTTATAGTTTAGACTTTTCAAAACTTCTTTTGAACGAGTCTTATCATCTGCTAATCTATAACTCTATAGATTTCGATGCCCAATTTATTTATTTCTTTATTTGTTTACCCTTATCAGGTGTCCTATTGAGTCAGTTCCTTAACTATTTTTCAATTTTAGTATGTCTCACATACAAGACGTGAAACTAACTTGTTTTACTCCCACTTACCCTCTTATCGAACAAGAATCTAATCATTCTCTTCAGAAAATCAACTCTTGAATTTTTTTCATGAATGTTTAGATACCAACTCTTACTTTTGATCCTATTGACTTTCAACCAATTTTCAGACTCTGGTTCTGCTATAGTTTATGTGAGTCTTCTGAAGACTCAATGGGGTTTCTGAACAATATTGTAGAACCTTCTCAACCCCTCTTAAGAAGTTAGGTGAGTCTGTCGTACTCCCATTGTGTTCTTTTGTTGCTTGGTTCGAATCAGGTTCGAATATTTTCTCTCACTTGTCTTCTTGAAGAACTCTTTTCAAGGAAGACACCATCGAGAGCGACAATCCAATTTTGTTCGATGTTTTGTGAGAGAAAACACCCCATGTTTCTTCCTTTTGAAGAAAAACTATGTCTTGTATGAAATCCTTCTATAACAGTTTTGGGTTTCTTGTGGGTATGCAGCTTGTATGTAGACACTATTGTTTCGGGAGACTTGTTATGACTGAGACTATTGATCTCATCGATATTTTCAGTCATTTCGATTCATTACTGGATTTAGGTTAAGTTTCTAAAACTTTTCTAAATTCGAGTACTTTAGTTGATTCTAGTCACATTAATCATAATCTTATGTCTTACATAAGTCTTGGTGATTAATTAACCTCTGTTTTGTCATAAGAGATCTTGTCAGACTAGTTAGTTCGAGTCATGTTACTCTTTCGAATTTCATGTTCATCCTAGTTGTCTGACTAGATTAGAATAACTGTCAGAAGTGACTCGAATATGGATTGGTATCGAACCCGCTACAACCTACCGAAGCTTGGACCCATTAGCGGAGCTGATTACTGAGACAGAGCTGGTATCGAAGCAGTGCTCTGAGGCAAAGCTGAACTCCGAGACAGAGTTGGAATGCGAAGTTAGGCTTATGTCGGTTATTAGTATTAGCGTATCCGTCTACAATGTCGGTTGTAAAGAGAGAGTCGGTGAGGCAGTGGGATTAGGGTTTAGTGGCTGTATAAACTAAACCCTAAGGAGATATCAGTAGCACAATCTCACGAATCTCTTGTATAAACTTGTTTGCTTATCATAGTGGAAATCATCGCGCCGTTGTCGCCGTGGAGTAGGTCTCACCAACCGAACCACGTAAATTTCTGTGTTCTGTTCTTGATTGTTCTTTACTTATCCTATTGCTTGTCTTGGATTACTCGTATTGTTCACATTAACCCCGATTGGGCACAACAAATTGGTATCAGAGCCCTAGTTTTGAGGTTTTTGTGATGGCGAAATACGAGATAGAGAAGTTCGATGGAAGTAACGATTTTAAACTTTGGAAGATTAAGATGCGAGCAGTATTAGTTCAACAGGGTCTGCTGAAGACGTTGAATGAGAAGGCTGCACTCGCTGAATCACTTTTAGAAACAGAGAAAAAAGATCTCATGGAGAGAGCTCATGGTCAGATTCTACTCTGTTTGAGCAATAAGGTCTTGCGGGAAGTAGCGACGGTGTTGTGAGGACTATAACAGACATCAGACATGTTCCAGATTTGAAGAGAAATCTAATCTCTTTGGGAACTCTAGATGATAATGGTTGCAAATATGTTGGTGAATGTGGTGTTCTTCGGATTTGTAAGGGGAGTCTTACAGTTATGAAGGAGTTGAAAAAGAATGGTATATATGTGCTACAGGGCAACACAGTTACCGGATCTGTTGCGGTATCATCATCAGACAAGGAAGTTGAGACTACCAAGCTATGGCATATGCGGTTAGGGTATATGAGTGAAAGGGGGATGGCTATACTGAGCAAGCAGGGTTTACTCTATGGGCAGAAGGTTGGAAAACTGGAATTCTGTGAACATTGCGTCTTCGGGAAGCAATGTCGGGTAAACTTCAGTACATCGGTTCACAATACGAAAGTAACTCTGGATTACATCCATTCAGATCTTTGGGGTCCTTCTTGGGTCAGCTCACATAGTGGGGGTAGATACATGTTAACCTTGATAGATGATTTTTTCAGGAAAGTATGGGTTTACATACTGAAACGCAAAGATGAGGCATTCGTCAAGTTCAAGCACTGGAAGACCTTGATCGAGAAGCAGAATGGAAAATCGATCAAATGCTTGAGGACTGACAATGGCATGGAATTTTGTGGAAACGAGTTTAATAGGTTCTGTGTAGACGAAGGGATAGTGAGACACCATTCGGTCAGAAAGACCCCACAGCAGAATGGGGTGGCGGAACGTATGAACAGAACTCTATTGGAACGAGCTCGTTGTATGCTTTCGAATGCAGGGCTGCTGGAGGTGTTTTGGACTGAAGCAGCGAACACAATAACGTATCTGGTGAATATTTCACCCTGTACATCTATAGAGTGTAAAACTCCTAACGAGGTATGGTCTGGTTATCCTGCTAATTATGAGAACTTGAGGATCTTTGGTTGTTTGGCTTATGCACATGTTAAAGAAGGTAAACTTGACCCGAGGGCTAAGAAATGTGTATTTCTTGTGTATGAGCCTGGAGTTAAGGGTTATAGGTTGTGGAATCCGGATGGAAAATCAAAGAAGTTTCTCATAAGTAGAAATGTTACTCTTGATGAGTTAGCCATGGTAACTCAGAAGGTAACGCCTGTAGATACTCGGGAGGGTGTTGGTAAACAGGTGGAGCAGGAAGATCATGGAGAACAGGTGGAGTTTGAGATAGACACTCCGGTAGAGGTTCAGCCTCAGGTAGATGAGCAAGCTGAACCAGAGCTGGTTTAGTACAGTGTTGCGAGGAACAGGGGAAAGAAAGACATCCGGATACCGGAAAGGTATGGGATGACAGATATGGTTGCATTTGCACTTAGTGTGGGAGAAAGCATAGATGGAGGTGAGCCATGTACCTACGAAGAAGCTATGAGGAACGATGATTCACGATAGTGGTCTCTCGCCATGAATGAAGAGTTTGAGTCTCTTCGGAAGAACCAGGTCTGGGAATTAGCCGAGCTGCCTAAGGGTCAGAAGATTGTTGGTAGCAAATGGGTTTTCAAGAAGAAGGAAGGAATTCCAGGGGTGGAAGATGCACGTTACAAAGCACGGTTAGTAGCTAAGGGGTTTACACAGCGAGAAGGAATAAACTTCAATGAGGTATTTTCTCCTGTTGTTAAACATAGCTATATTAGAGTGATACTTACTATGGTTACTTTGTATGATATGGAATTAGAGCAGCTTGATGTTAAGACTGCGTTCTTACGTGGAGAGCTGGAGGAACAAATCTATATGCGTCAGCCAGAGGGGTTTGAGATTCTCGGGAAAGAAGACTAGGTCTGTTTGCTGAAGAAGTCTTAGTATGGACTGAAACAGTCTCCTAGGCAGTGGTATAAGCGTTTTGACACGTTTATGGTTAAAAACGACTATGACAGAAACAGGTATGATAGTTGTACCACAGAAAACTATCGGATGGTTCTTATGTGTATCTACTCCTGTATGTGGATGACATGCTGATAGCTTGCAAGGATATGTCTGAAATTCACATTTTAAAGGATCAGTTAAAGGGTGAGTTTAAGATGAAATACTTGGGTGCCTAAAGGAAGATATTGGGTATAGAGATACGGAGAGACAGATCTGCTGGGAAACTGTTCTTTTCTCAGAAAACGTACATCGAGAAGGTGTTGGAACATTTTGGTATGACTGAGGCAAAACCTGTCGGTACTCCATTGGCAGCACACTTCAAGCTTTCGGTGGAACTGTCAACAACAACTGATGCAGTAGGTAGCATTATGTATGCTATGGTGTGCACAAGGCCTGATATTTCACATGCTGTTAAGGTAGTAAGCAGATACATGGGCAGTCCAGGGAGAGGTCATTGGCAGGCTGTGAAATGGATACTGCGGTATCTGGGAGAACTGCGGAGCTTGGTTTGGTTTACGACAGAAGGGCTGACATTTCTAGTTCGGTAGTGAGATTTGTAGATTCGGATTTTTCGGGGGATCTTGATAGGATGAGGTCGCTGACGGGCTATACGTTTACACTCTGCGGTAGTGCCATTAGTTGGAGAGTAGTGCTGAAATCGGTGGTAGCGCTGTCTACAACGGAAGCTGAGTACATGGCAGCAACAAAGGCGGTGAAGGAGGCAATATGGCTGAGTGGTTTAGTTCAAGATTTGGGCCTGAAGCAGGAGGTGACAGAGGTCTACGTCAGATATCACTTTATCAAGGACGTGATTGAACAAGGGAAGATCACGATGAAGAAGGTTTCTACGGCAGAGAATCCAACGGATATGCTGACCAAGGCAGTTACAACTTTCAAGTTTAAGCATTGCTCAGACTTGATTAGGATATCCAGATGTTAGCCCTAGCAGGGCGAGAGCGACGACGGATCAGAGGCGCTGACCTATGATGGTAGCAGATCTAAGTTAAGAGGAGCATATTCAAGTCAAGGTGGAGAATTGTTAGAAGTGACTCGAATATGGATTGGTATCGAACCCGGTACAACCTACCGAAGCTTGGACCCATTAGTGGAGTTGATTATTGAGACAGAGCTGGTATGCGAAGCAGTGCTCTGAGGCAAAGCTGGACTCCGAGACAGAGCTGGAATGCGAAGCTAGGCTTATGTTGGTTATTAGTATTAGCGTATGCGCATACAATGTCGGTTGTAAAGAGAGAGTCGGTGAGGCGGTGGGATTAGGGTTTAGTGGCTATATAAACTAAACCCTAAGGAGATATCAGTAGCACAATCTCACAAATCTCTTGTGTAAACTTGTTTGCTTGTCATAGTGGAAATCATCGCGCCGTTGTCGTCGTGGAGTAGGTCTCACCAACCGAACCACGTAAATCTCTATGTTCTGTTCTTGATTGTTCTTTACTATT
Organism: Eschscholzia californica subsp. californica; assembly: GCA_002897215.1. Classification (NCBI taxonomy): domain Eukaryota; kingdom Viridiplantae; phylum Streptophyta; class Magnoliopsida; order Ranunculales; family Papaveraceae; genus Eschscholzia; species Eschscholzia californica. The sequence continues at coordinate 853,323 of BEHA01000861.1, forward strand.
CCTATTGCTTATCTTGGATTACTCGTATTGTGCACATTAACCCCGATTGGGCACAACAATAACTAATTGAATCGTTCGGTGTTAATGTTTGTAAGTTGAAATGGGCACCTTTCTTAGAACATCATAAAATATCAAAACCAAATACTTTATTTCTCATAAACCCAATTTCAGAGAGATGTTCAAAAGAAAAAGGAAAAATTACTAATATCTAATAAAAGTAATGCCTATAGGAGACTAGAATCCTTCATGAGCCTTCTCAGCAACCATTGCTTCCTCTGCTCTTAATGGGTTCGTCTCCTTTCAGTTAAATTCTCTAGCTCTCACTTGCTCCTCTCATTCATAATGAAATGAGCGTTTAGGTATCCAATACCTTTAAGGGATGTGTATTTAATTGAATCAACTTTTAACATTTTACCTTTGGCGGAAATAACTGTTTCGTTTTTCTTGTCTTCAAGGAATTTGGGACAGTTTCTGTTCCAATGGCCCATGCCATCACAATAGATCACTTGGAGTCAGAAGAAGAATTCTTGGTTTTGGCAACTTGTTTTCCTTTTGTTTTGCCAAAATTCCTCTTGCTCTTCTGTTTTTCATCCCTTTCAAATCCTTTATCCCTCTGAACTATAAGAACTTCTTTCAGGAATCGAGGCACATGCTGAACAATTCAAAATAAAAAAAAATACTACGATATTCTCTTCGGCCGTTTGGAGCATTGCATGTAGCTCCTCCAAAGATTTATCCTATCCATTCATATTAGAGTGCATTCTAAACTGATTGAACCCATTACGAAGGGAATGCAGGATGATATCTGTGGCGAAATCCCGACCATGATCGACTCCAAGTCCTGCTAGTTTCTCATAAAGACTGATCATTTTGGAAACATGTGGCCTACAGGCTTACCCTTTTCAAGGCGGCAATCTAGTACTGCCTTGGATGTCTCGTACTTCTCCATTCTGGCCCTTCTTTTGGAACAATTCCCTAAGTTGTCCTATCATGCTGTATAATGATGCATAAAATGTCCAGACGTTGACCAACGTCTGAAGAGTCAAAGATCAAACTAGAAGTCTCTCGGAACAGCTCGGCTTAAAGCAGCAGGACAACTAAAACCCCAGATGGTCCACCACACATTCCCCAAACCGGGAGGTCGGCCAGAAGAAACCAGCTCTGCACAAAATACCCTTGGCATGGATAGATCAGCCCTGCGATCTCTAAAGGAATAAGGGGGGTCTTCACACGTTCGACCCATATTTTATGCCCAAAATTGGGAAAATATCAGCGCTGCACAACCTAATGACTTAATCCCGAAACTTCCAGAAAGATCTCAGTCGGTTACACCTCTTGAAGTGCTTAAGCCCGGTTGGACTCCACGTATCTAAAGGAGGAAACTTCTCCTTTAGAGTCTATCACTCCGACAAGATATCAACGAAGTATCCTTGAACTTAGGAACTTTCCCCTATCAAAGATCCGGGATAGACTCGAAGAGAAACCCTAAATACGCAAAAGAGGTATCTTCTATTACGATTTAACGGCCATCGCCTCACGACCGCCACTAAGGATAGTCGGCCTACCTTCGCCTATAAAAGGCACCCCACATCGTCCTTCAAATGACACGAGCTCCAGAGGGAAAAACAAACTCTTTCTCTAAGACACGACCTCTAGTGAATAAACACACCATCTCTCCAAAACATAAGATCTCTTCATACCAGAAGGATCACCCCGAAAACAGAGTTCACACAACTCGCCCCCCAAAAAGATCAATCAATATTCATTCTTTTATTGCAAAGAGCACCCTGACTGTCTTGAGCGTCGAAGCGGTTTTTGAACCCTTTGCAAGTTTTCCCTCCTCGGGAACAGACGAGCAAGGAATCAGGAGCTGGAGCAAGGAGTCAGGAGCTGGAGAAAGTAGTAGGGAGCAGAGAAGTAGAGCAAAGGAGCGGAGCAGAGTAGAGAAGCAGAGCTGAACAGAGGAATCTCACCTCTCTAAACAGAATATTTAATCATAACGGAGGCTGTCATGCATCAACTCCCTTTTTCATGCTGATTTAACCGGGAGCCAATTTTCGACATCAGCATTTGGCGCTAGAAGGAGGGGGTCTCTCCAGCAAATCACCACATTCGGTAACTCGAATTCTACTCAATACTTTTTCAGAAGTAATCACCTTTTCCTGAAGACCTTCAGGCAGACATGCCAGCAGAAAAAGAAACACCTGGTGAAGACCGAGAAGGATCTTTATACCTGATAATATTCTCAGCAGCTCTCGAGCGGCTTAAGGTTGAAAGAAGGAAACAAGAAAAGAGAATAACAGAACTTCGGAGCAACCTAGAAGTAGGATCGCTCTCAGAGACGAGGAACTTTACTAATCTCACCAAAGCCCTCCTCAATGCGTTCGGAAAGCCTTCTGACGAAAGGGCCGCCAACTTAAGTCAAAAAAGCCAGACTGATAGCAGGGAGCTCGAGACACGACCTTAGCAGTAACAGCAATCAGGCGCTTGACAGTACTGGCGAAAGAGCTCGGCGAAATATAAAAAATTATGGTATAAATATTCACCGAGGCCGAAACGGAATCCGAATCCGAGGGCGAAGAAAGTGTCAACGTCATAGCTGGAGGGCCAACTCATGCAGAGGACAGAAGTAAAAAATGACGACGAAAGAATCCGGAGATCATTATGGTACGAGACGAGGCCACACCTCCGATAATATTCACTAATGATGACCTGAGAGGAGTAATCACGCCTCACGCAGACCTCCTAGTGATAACAGCGCTGGTTGCCAATCGAAGAATATGGCGTATCCTAGTTGACACGGGAAGCTCCACAGAGATCATAAGCCGAGCATGCCTCCAAAAACTCCAGGTGAGAGGACATCACACCGAGACTTATGATCATTACTTGACAGGTTTCGGCGGAGACCGATTACGAGCTGGGGGAAAGGTCACTTTACCCATACTCATCGGAGAAGGAACGACCAGCCGAGCACTAATGATGGAGTTCGTAATCATCGACGAACTACACGTATACAACATTATCCTGGGAAGGAACTTCTTGAAAGAATCGCGAGCTGTGATCTCATTGAACCACTTAACCCTAAAATTCCCAATTCCGGGAACGAACGTGGTAGGAACAATAAAAGGGGATTAAGCAGCCGCCAGGGAATGCTACGCCGTTTCAGCTCGGCACTGTCGACGACCAACAGTGGTTCCCACCCTTCCAGACACCGGAAAAATCACCAACTCCAATCACACCGTAAGCATGCAGAAATAACGCCGCCAAGGTCAGTAATGCTCACATCGAGAACCTATATATATATATATATATATATATATATATATATATATTATTTTAGCCGCTAGGCAGGAAAAGTAGTGCTACTAGCTACATATTTTACCTATATACATATATATATATATATATATATATTATTTTAGCCTTTAGGCAAGAAAAGTATTGCTGCTCGTTACATATTTTAACTAGTAAAATAAAAACATTTTCAGCAACTAGCTACCTATTTTATCTAGCAAAATAAAATATTTTTAACACAATAAAAGAAGGAGGCAATCTAGTACTGCCTTGGATGTCTCGTACTTCTCCATTCTGGCCCTTCTTTTGGAACAATTCCCTAAGTTGTCCTATCATGCTGTATGATGATGCATAAAATGTCCAGACGTTGACCAACGTCTGAAGAGTCAAAGATCAGACCAGAAGTCTCTCGGAACAGCTCGGCTTAAGGCAGCAGGACAACTAAAACCCCTGATGGTCCACCACACATTCCCATAACCGGGAGGTCGTCCAGAAGAAACCAGCACTGCACAAAATACCCTTGGCATGGATAGATCAGCCTTGCGATCTCTAAAGGAGTAAGGGGGGTCTCCACAGGTTCGGCCCATATCTTACGCCCAGAATTGGGAAACTATCAGCGTTGCGCAACCTAATGACTTAATCCCGAAACTTCCAGAAAGATCTCAGTCGGTTACACCTCTTGAAGTACTTAAGCCCGATTGGACTCCACGTATCTAGAGGAGGAAACTTTTCCTTTAGAGTCTATCACTCCGACAAGATATCAACGAAGTATCCTTGAACTTAGGAACTTTCACTTATCAAAGATCCTGGATAGACTCGAAGAGAAACCCTAGATACGCAAAAGAGGTATCTTCTCTTACGGTTTGACGACCATTGCCTCACGACCGCCACTAAGGATAGTCAGCGTACCTTCGCCTACAAAAGGACCCCCACATCGTCCTTCAAAGGACACGAGCTCTAGAGGGAAAGACAGACTCTTTCTCTAAGACACGACCTTTAGTGAACAAACACACCATCTCTCCAAAACATAAGATCTCTTCATACCAGAAGGATCACCCCGAAAATAGAGTTCACACAACTCGCCCCCCAAAAGGATTAATCAATATGCATTCTTTTACTACAGAGAGCACCCTGACTGTCTTTAGCGTCGGAGCATTTTTCGAACCCTTTGCAGGTTTTCCCCCCTCGGGAACAGACAAACAGGAGCAAGGAATCAGGAGCTAGAGCAAGGAGCTGGAGCAAGGAGCTGGAGCAAGGAGCAGGGAGCAGAGTAAATGAGCGGAGCAGAGTAGAGAAACAGAGCTGAACAGAGGAATCTCACCTCTCTAAACAGAATATTCTATCATAACGGAGGTTGTCATGCATCAACTCCCTTTTTCATGCTGATTTAACCGGGAGCCAATTTTCGACATCAGCAGTGTAAGCATCTTTGTGTATGAACTTATCTTGAAGATTGGGTTCCATGGTTGCTAACATTAAGTACGTTACAGGCTCCGATATCCTCCGAAGTCTCTTTTCTTGCTCCTTCTTCCCATACCTTAAAGTTATATCCGTTCAACTTTTCTTTCTCGATGAGCCAACGGATGTTGAGGGTTTATTTGTTTGTCATAATTAAACTACATGTAAAGAATGCAAAGTGACTTAAACTTGTTATCCTATCAAAATTCTAATTTTGCCATATTATTCAAATTCTTATCCCTGGTTTGAATAATATGATTCCAAGATCCCAATTCTTCGAAGTTAAGCGTACTAGGGCACTGCCCTTAACTTCATCGTCCTGGGTGAGTAACATCTTTACTGATCATACTCCTATGATTCTTGGTTGATTAGTTTCACACTTGAGTGTCAAACTTAATCCTTTGCCTCGAAATCCAGAACCCTTTTGCTGACTCCTTGAGTAAAACCAGTTTAGACGCGTAGACCTTCATAGATATACCCGTATTATCCCGAGGCACTCTGCGGAGGCAGACCCACCATCGATGAACAAGGGATCAACAAGTGTCTTATTTCTGGGTAGGCTTATACTCAAAACTATTTTAGGGATTGTTACGTATTTTATTAGGTTTGCGTTACTGTGAACTCTATCGTAACCATTCGTGACTTTTGCACGTAAGTTTTTATGTGAATTCTCGTAAGGTTTTATCTAAAACCTTAGTAGAGCCTCCTAAAAGATCTTTATCTTTTAGTTTATTCTTGTTCGCATAATGGTTCTTTTAGATTTCATCCTTCAACCTCCATTGATTACTCCCACTCGAATCATGATCTCATCATCCGATTCATCAACGGCTTTTCTTGACCCTATACTCTAAGTATCATTCGGGCACATACTCGTTTGTGTTTAGAAAAGAATCGTTTACTTAACTAAAGGCAATACTATACTACGCATTCACATATACATACAAAATATATGACAATCATAAATAAAGTATGTGACCTAGATTCGTTTCTAGGTTTTGGTATGTTCCGTATAGCTAATTGTGGGATATTGTGACAAATTTATGTCTAATGGGCTTTATAAGTCTATTTTCGTAAAATTCGAACTAATGACCCATTTAAATTCTTCCTTTATGATTTCTAAAATCAAACTCGGAAAAACTCCGTTTTGGGCTTTCGGATAGCCCGGGTCAATGTCGGAAAAATAATGTTTCGGAATCGGAAGAAAAAGTAAGAAAATCTCCCGCTCGAGTCAAGGCCCAATAGGCCCAAGTCAAACTCGAAAAGACTCAAGGCAAACTTGGTCAAAAGTCCCTTTGACTAGTCTTGGTCTAGGCTAGTCAACTGTTCGGACTTTTCGGGAAATGGGTCATAGACCATGTCGGATGGCACGAGTTAGTCCCTTTTCGGGAAGACTGTCTCGGACTCCAAGTTCGAGACATGCCTGGACGTGCCAGACGTGTCCTAGACGCGTCTGGACGTTCCAGTTGCAGCATCCAGACGCACCTACGCATCCTAGATGCTTGCAGGCGCATCCTAGATGCTTGCAGGCGCATCCTAGATGCTTGCAGGCGCATCCTAGATGCTTCCAGACGCATCCTAGATGCGTCTGGACGCACGTCCCTGGTCTCGATCCTAGACCAACTGGGAATCCCAGACGCGTCTATTTGATATGCGAACATCTCGGACTCCTAGTCCGTCCGGGATTAGGAATCCCTGTCCTAGACTGACTGGGACTTCTTGTCCCGAGTTTCAAAAACATAAAATTTTAACGATTCTATATATTGAAACCTTTCAAATACATGTTTGATTGTGTTTAAAAACTTTTCAAACTAATCAAAGTTTTGTCCAAATCTCTATTCAAACAATTCTATCTATCAATCTTAAGTTCGAATCTAATTCATTCTAGCCAAAGATAGCTTCATGCAAACGACTCGTGTTGTAGGGTTTGATACGTATTTAATACATACTAATCATCTAACTAGTATTGTAAGAGGAATCTCAAACATCTAATGTTTACCACTAAGTTATCCAGGATCTATACATGAACTAACTATGAACTATAAGGAAGAAGAATACCTTTAATTGATTTCAAACGAACTGAATTCCGATCAGTATTCAGAAGATAAAGAGCTTCAAGTAAAGCTCCTCTACTTGAGACACCGAATTGTATAACTCGAACTCCCTTCTTTCAGTCAGCTAGAACCTTCTTGAAGGTTGAGATGAAGAACTGCTTCTCTTAGACTTGATAGTTGTGTGAAGAGAATAATTTTCTTCAGAGAAAATTCCACACCTTTTATGAACTCATAATGGGGCTTTATATAGGCATTATCCTAGTAGAGTCCCGGTTTTATATAGGCATTATCCTAGTAGAGTCCCGGTCAAATAAGGAATTCTAAAAGTCCCTCAGAAAAGATATGTACAAGTTAGTGTTAAACTAACTAGGACTCTTAATATGGGGAAACCCTAATTAGGGTTTCCCCTTAATAAGGCCGGCCAGAGTAGCCCTTAATGGGCTTACTCTGCCCAGCCCACCCCCTTAATAAAGCCGGCCAGAGATCTCCCCTTAAGGGAATCCCTTGTTTCCCCCTTAAAGTGGGTTTTTGCCTTTTAAGACTTCTCTTTCGAGCCCGATTATTTCTATCTCTTGGACTGGATCATATCTATCTATATACTAGTTTCCATTAGTCTATTCTCACTGTTCAAGTTACCAATTCTTATGTGTAACCCGTTGTAGGATTCGGTCTATGTTAGCCGCGGATAAGCGAAGTGATCTGACAATCGTAAGTGGCCTCTAGCTAAGCTTACGACTCCTAATTGAACCAGATTGATTTATCTTCCAATAAAGTCATCATTATCCTATGAGCCAAATCGTACGCATTGCCATCTTTGTCAAAGGACATTCCTTCGGAAGGATATACCTTTAGACTCCAAGGACATATATCCTTCATGGAGGTACAAGGAAAATTTGAAGGACGACTTCCACAAAGCCATTATCCAACATCAACACTTCGGTGCTAGAGGAAGGGGGTTGTCGCTTGAACAATCCAATACATTTGCTCTCATGAATCCAGCAACCTTCACAACATTTGTGCAATCGAACCCACATCACCATGACCGAAGATGGAAAGATAACTTGTCTACAAGAGGAATACAGAAGGGATGCCAATACACTAGCTAAGATGTTGGCAACCGCCAAACGTTTCACCAACTCAGGGTGCTCGACAAGGGTGTTAGCAAGGATTTAATGTTGAATCCTCTACCCGCGGAGAAACAAGAGAACTAATGGAGATATTCACATGACAGAAGTCGAGCCCAACCAGCTATTGAGGTTGTGATTATAGTGGTTGAGATAGATTTCATCACGATAGATGAAAAGACGGGCAAGATTATTGTTTAGCTACCTGAAACCGAAAAGAGGCATACTACCCCAAGTGGCTGGCCAGTGTTGTGTTGGTCTCAAAAAAGAACAACACTTGGAGAATGTGTGATGACAACGCTGACTTGAACAAAGCTTAAAAGAATCTTGTCCCAAAAAATAGAGATACTCTAAACTATTTTCTGTCTCCAATGAAGATATCTAAAATAACTCGCATGTCATTCTTAAAATTAATAAATCAAATGTAGTTAACAATAAAGTTTCTACTCGTTTGATTTTAAAGTTTGATGTGGTGACGACACTTAGAAAAACTCAAGAAAACACTCTAATATTAGAGTGTGTTTCTTGAGAGTCTCTATAATAATTGCTTTCACATTATCATGGAGTGTCTAATATAATGTTTCATTGAAGAAGATTTTTTAACTGAAATTCTTAAAATCCCAAATGACACTCTAAATTTTGGAGTTTCATTGCTCTATTGGAGATACTCTAAGGTGCTGAATTGAGTATCTTTAGTCCCGAGTTTGTTTACAGACATATGAATGAGGTATTCTAATTTTACTCCCATTTTTAAAACCAAATATTAAATATGGTATTTCGTGTTAATAGCTCAAAAGTTTCCAATTTATACAAATAAAAAGTTTATTGCAGCAGGTAACTCATTAAAATTGGTATACCAAACACTTTGTGTTTCAACAAAAATTTATGTTCTTTTAGACCTTATTAATTTGCAAGTTAAAACTTTTCTCTTTTTTTTTTTAGAGATTGGGAAGGGTTAAACAACCCTTTTTAATACGAAATACATCAGAAACAAAAAGTTACAGGTCTCTTATCTTTTTCTGAGCCAAAAGTTGTAGAAACCACAGCTACTTTTATCTCATTCACAACAAAAAAAAAGACAACTACTGTTATCTCTTTTATTTAACCCCTAAAATACCATTTGTTTTGTTTTTTTTTCCTTTTCTTTCATTCACCAACCTACCGTGTCTGTTCCTTAACAAAAATAAAACTACCGTGTCCGTTCATCTCTCTCTATCAGTTTCCCTCTTTCTATCTTTCCCTTTCGTCTATGTTATTCTTTCTTTCGCTCTATAAAAAAGAAAAATCTTTTTTTTCCTCTAATTTTCTCTCAGTTGTTAAAGAAACTACCAAAGAATTTAATTGTGAAGTTTTTTTTGTCGTTTTTTAATAGAGAGGAAATCATGTCTGCGTTATTTTAATCGTAAAGACATTGAATATGTTTTCGTTTACTATGATGAAGGAGTCAGATCTGGTAAAAAATCACATATCATTATACAGACGATTCTAGAAAGATCTAAAATTTTATCAAAGATTTGAACAAATTAAAGATTCATACAAGAACAAAAATTCAAACAAAATCTGGATTTTTTCTCTCTCTGAAAATGTACTAAGAGAATTGAAGAGAATGTCAACTACATATGAAAATGTTTTACAGAATATAAAAAGTACACTATACAAAAAAATATTGGACAAAAAATTAATGGTGTGTTTCAATGATGGGAATATGGGATTATGTATCTAAGTAATATTTTTTTGGTTTGTTTGGCAACTAATAAGAATACTATGATTTATTATTATTTGAGTATTTTAAACGCTTCCTTAGAAAAAATATTGAAGAAACCTATATTGAAGAAACCTTGTTCCCGAAACTCTTTTTTTCATTCGAGAACCCCCGTCTTCTTCATAATTTTTTTTCGGACACCGTTTTTCCAATTTTTTTCGTAAACAAACTTTTTTTTTTTCAAAAATAGATTTTCTCAAAAGTCGGTTTTTTTCCCGAACTTTTTTTATAGAACAAAAAGTAAGTGTTATATAAATACAAATGATTGAATGAATCAAAAGGTGTCACAATATTATCTGTTATTGTATTTTCCATTTAAAATATTATGTCTAATTATCAATTTAGGCCATTTTGTATTTTATTTGTCCCAAATTTATCCCACCATTGTTCTTTTGACCTAAATAATAATTATAAATTGTTTGCTTCATTGCTTATTTTCTTATATTGACCTTTTTGGTTAACACCTCTGTTTAAATTCGCAAATATGTAACATTTCGCGAAATTCATAAGTTTGTAAAAATTTGCAATTTGTCAAGAGAGCATGAGTCCAGAGATGTTGCAAGTGTTGTTGACCAATATCAACAAAATTTCCACTCTATTTTATTTTGAAAGGTAACACGCGTGTATGTGTCTGAAACTCTACACCTATATGGTCGAAACCAACTTAGTAACCACTTCAGCTAATGGCAGGTTATTGACAAAAAAAATTGATTTTTTTTTTCACCAAGCTTAATATAGTTTAACTTACAAATAAGGTCTAAAAAGTAAAGAAATGTCCGGAAGAAATAAAAGAGAGGAATAACAGATGTTCTTAGAGTTCAACATTAAATTAATCTTTCCCTCAATTTTGTGTTATGTAGTTTGTATAAAAACAAAACATGTATGATGGTTGAATATCACTGCACATTCATTATAAGACTTCATTGATGTATTCTAATCCGTCCCAAAAATGAAAAAGACACGTGCATGAAACACAAAGGGAGTAGAAAATTGAATGGGTAACCTATTTAAGGAAAAACTTATCACAACTTTTGAAGTTTAGCTATTTGTGAAGGTGGCCATGCAAAATGCGAAATGACGTAAACCTAACTTGTAATGTAAACTCTATGAAATTCCTCAATGCCCACATGCCAATGGACCTCCCACTATATAAACTTCATTCTGCACATGTTTCGAATAACCTTTATGTCAACATGCATGTGAAGGTTTTCTAAGAAACTTAATGCAATAAACTTTAAACTAATATACACAATTTGTTTTAGAGAGTTTTAAAAGGGCCTAGTATAGTGTTAACAGGCGCCTCTCTCGTGGCAAATTTGAGAGAGAGTTTGTGATGAAAGGGCGCGCCTATAATATTTATAATGGGCGCCTTCAAAACTTTCCAATTTTGTATATTTTTTGTCGTAAAAGGAAGTTTCGTTTTGTATTACTAAATAAAATAATATAAAATGTTGTTACTAATAGGATCTGGTTGTGTAAGTGTAGTAATTTTTTTATAAGAATTTTATTTTGTTAGGTATTGATTTTGAGTAGGCAAAAGTTTCTCTCTTTAGTCTAATGGTGGAAAGTGGGTTTTTCCAATGTTTTAATTATAAAATGATGTATGGTTTTAGTTTTCAACTTTTTATATTAGGTCTCATTGTTTTGAATTGATGTACAGATTTAGTAAGTATTTTTCATTTAGCGATGAAATATGCATTTTTAAGCCTAATAATTGTTTTACTAGAATTGTTAATGTACGAGTATACCATTCTTAGTATAGAAAATCACTAATTAAGTAGGTTTTGAATCTTGAAACACTAGGTCAGAAATTAATAGTGAACCATCCGTCACATTCATTATTTTCCAACTCGTTTGATTTGATATGCAATGTCGTTTCTTAATTTAATAATGTGGTTCGTAGATGTGATTGAGTTAATCTTAAACGTAGATTTGTCATATTAAGCATTGCTATTCAAGTAAATCTAAGTTCCAAAAATGTTGAACTCTTTCACTCTCTCTAGATGTCCTATGCTTTCTCTCTTAGTTAATATCACTTTCATGGATTTAATACAACATGGTGAATAAAGACATGAGGAGTTCTCTTTAGTAGGTTAGATATCATAAGAGGAAAGATTGAAAGGAAGGACATTTAAGTTGGGGTAGTTTGATTGTTTGTAAAGGTGATACGAAAGCACTTTTCTCAAGGACTTTTATGTTTGCTTTCAATGACTATAATTTAGCCACGTTTTTTAGATGTTGAAAAGGACATGAACCATGTGATGAGAAAAAGATAAGGGTAGAAAGAAGGACGACCTTGTATCCTTTTCCTCTTCAAATATGATTACATGATCTGTCATCTTTAACTTTTCTGAAAATAAGTTAGACAAACAACTTTGTTCATTCCCAAAAGTTATTTGCATAGATGGTATTCATTGGCTATCAATTCATTTAGTGGTTTGTTTTTTTTCTCATAGAAACATAGGACCGACTGTGTGAGAATAGTTCCAAGCGGGAGAAAGAATATTTAGCAACTAAGAATATAATTTCTAAATCTTCTCTACTCATTGCCAATAGGTTTTGAATTTGATGATCACACACTTAACATGGTATCAGAGCTAGGTCTGCAAGTCATAGTCTTAAAAGCCACACATGCTCCACACATCCGAAAAGAAAAAAAAAACAGGTGCTAGGCTCAAAGAACCCACACGTGAGGGTGTCGGTGAGAATAACCCTACATAAGAGAAGAGATATTTAGCAACCAAAAGTATAATGTCTAGGTTCTCTCCACTCATTGTCAATTGAGTTTGAGTTAGATGGCCACAAATTTATATATTGAAAAAAAGAGTGCCGAGAAGACATACACAAATAAAAAAAATAGTGACAAAAGGACATAAGAACACATAAGATTAGGAGTTTCGACTAATGCACTTCCTAAAAAAGTGAAAAAAAACTAGTAATAGTTAAGGTTGTATTGCATTGGATATCTTTCACGTCGGAAGTGCTCACATCATTAGTTAAAAAGATTCCGTATAAGTAGCATTGTTATTCCAACATAAATTCTCTAGAGAAATTCTATTCATCCCTCCATTTTGGTCCCTCCCCCAGTCCTTCGCCGATGTTGCAACACATCACTTGAGAGTGCAGCAGTTGGAGAGAGAATTGTGAGAAAATATACTACAGTGATATGTTGTCACGTCGGCGGAGGGCTGGAGGAGGGATCAAAATGGAGGGATGAATAGAATTTATGGTCTGTGGCTTACTCTTGGCCTGATCTCAAACTACCCAACCTAAAGTAAAGTATACTTTTAGTTTTACTCCATCTTTTTTTGTATCTAAGTTTTGTAGAAAGAATTTCACCCACAAATGAAAAACCTTTGATCATGGGGAAGTCCCATATGGTTGTCTTTCATTACAGCTAAAATGATACCTTTTCCCCATGAACCCCTTCCGCACCCTCACCCAGTATTTGGCTATAGGGCCATAGGGGTCTCCTATAGCTAGGACAGACGCCTTTCTTGATCATCATGACTAAACTCTGGGTTCAGTATATAAGCACAACCATTTATTCCAAGCCCAGATCTATTAGACTCAGCTCATTGACCTTTGAGTGAACTTGGGCTTACAGTTGTGGAAACGGTTATAGGACTTGCTTTTCGTTTATCAGGCCCTGGAAACCAGGCCTAAAACAAGAAAAGAAAAAGAATATGAAAACGGCTTATGGCAAGAGTATCATCGGCCATATAAAACATAACTCTGGGTCAAGCCCGAACCACGAGAAAACTACAACTAGGGACGAAACCAGGTTTTGTTACC
>BEHA01000861.1:866818-977821 GCA_002897215.1 Eschscholzia californica subsp. californica
CAAACCATATTAGTCGGAATTGATCATAACAATTCCGTTCCAAATCATGACATAAAAATATCAATTAAGATCATTCCAATTAAGTCCATTCATGTGTAAGAAGTCTAGACGGTGGAAGTTCTAAGTCAGGTCTTTGTAGGGTTGGAGTTTAAGTTGGGAAAAGATCATAGATCATTCAAATTAGATCATTGCTAGGTAAGCATTCAAGAGGGTGGAAGTTGTAACTTAGATTAAGTCTTTGTGGAATAGGAATGTAAGTGAGCTTAACTTAAGTTTTGGGTTGGATTTGGGTTTAGGTTGGGAGAAGGGCCAATGAAGTTTAAAAGGGAAAGTTTTAGTCTTAAAATATGAAAGTAGGGGGAAAGGTTAAGGGTCAGCATGGCCATGGCCCTTCCTTCATCACTGCATACAGCATCCCTGATATTAGAGAACCTAAGAAATTCAAGAGTATTAGTAAATGAGAGAGAATGAAGTTAAATAAAAAGAAAATGAGTAAAGTCAATAAGGACTAAGAAGATGAACATAAATTTGGAGCACCACTCGAGCCGGACAAACATGTAAATGGGTGGTTAAACATGGTTATTATTTACAATTAAGTAGATAGGTCAAAAGATATTCGACTAAAACTTCCAACTCATACAATCTAGAAACATAGGTCAGAAAGATGGTTAAAAAACCCAAACTTGTTTACTATAGAAATTTTGGATGTAAGCCCTAGAATGTGGGTCTTAATAACATCATCATCCCAATACAAACACAAAATCAACCAAAAATCTAAAATTTTAAAAAAATTTGATCAAACAAATCATTTTTGCATCACACTGTATCTCACTGTTTTAGAAAAATTGTAAATAACCCTACGCCGTTTACTGTTTAATTTCATGCAACTTAATTTGAGATGCGTAAAATACAAATCTATTCCTACACATATCTACAACTTCACTAAACAATCAACACATTATTGATGAATTTGTGTATTTGTGTATTTGCACGAGGATAAAATAAATGGGCTTATTTCTTATTTGTGATTAAATTTGGCCTTAAACCCAATGTATTTTTATACTCAGACATTTCACCCATCTCCCCACTATATAATATTTTATTTGGTTCTTTTTTCTTGAAAGATAACTCATATTACTAAAAGATAAGAGTGCAATTACAATACATATTAGAAATTAGTTTTGGAATGTATTTCCAGAATCTATTGTCTTGAGTTCTTGTAGCCCATTTTGCTAGCTTATCCGCAAGGATATTGTGATGTCTGGCTACGTAGGAGAACTGAATGTTGTTGAATTTAGGGATGAGAGCTTTGACTTACAGAACGTGAGCTGCCGAATGCCAATGTGTCGATTTTCTAGAATCGTGCATATGCTGGTTTAGACTTTAGTTGTCGCTTTCAATGATGATGTGCTTATAGTTATGAGTAATCGCCCATCGCACTCCTATTAAAATGGCTTTGGCTTCACTTTCGCTCGAACGAGTTCAAAGAGTTTCTACTTTTTCTTCAAAGAATTTGGTCTGTGAATCATGAATAATAAAGCTAATTCCAATACAATTGTTAATGTTGGTAAACGAGACATTTGTATTAATTTTATAGTATGGGTAGACCATCTGAGTCCAACATTGAGAACATAATCGTTTACTGGTTTTAACTACAGTAAGAGTGCGAGGGAATGATAAAATCTAATTAATAACTTGAGAGGGTCTATTAATGATATTATCAAAATGTTGACCACATCTTGCTTTCCAAATGTACCATAAGATAGTAGAGAAAGATAAATGAATGTCATTCGAAGTACATGAGATATTATCTAAACCTTCCAAGATAAAATCCAATAAGACACCGACTTAATATTATATTGAAATAAAACCAAATATTCTCCGCAAATTGGCATTGAAGAAGAACATGTTCAGGGATTTCAATCAGGGTACAATTCGGGCAATCGAAACGATTGCGGATTGCCTATATATTTTCCAATTCTTTAACGAACAGGGAGGGCTCCGGCGCAACATTTCCAAAGAAAGCTAGATATATGCGGGATAGTTTTAATATTCCATATGAAGAACCAATTAATATTAGCTTGATGTTGAGAACGATGAGCCGAGGTTAAATGATGATACATTAATCCTACGGTGAATTTTCCAGATTGAGTGAGGGTCCACCAAATTTTAACTTGCCCACCTTCTTTGATATCCATGGATTTGATAAGGTTACAAGTTTGTCTATCAAACATATTTTCTAGGATATGATCATTCCACCGATTGTTATGTGTAAGCTGGGAAACTTTGGTGAGAGTAGAATTGTTAGGATTCGATAGAGGAGGGGGGAGTTCAGAATCCAGTGGGCATGCCAAATGTTAATTTGAGACCTTTCTACACTTTCCAAATAGCAAGAGTTTCTATAAGATCATAGTGCTTGTGAATGACTTTCCGCTTTCAAGAATGCCCTTATTTAGCTGGGCCCGGGTTGGGAGTGTGGTTATATTATTTTGCTTTAAGATGTTTAACCCAAATCGCATTAGGGTTAGTTTTAAGGCGTCGGGCTAGCTTGCTGAGGAAAGTTTTGTTATCTAAGTGAGGGTTGTGTATACCAAGTCCACCCAACTTTTTTGGGAAACAATTATATGACAATGCTTTGGTGCATATGCCTTTAGATTTTCCCCACCAGAAGGAATTCTGCGAAGTTGCAATTCGATTACAAATGCCTTTGGGAATGGCAAAAGATTGCATCTGGTATCGGGGAACGACCGCAACTACAACAAAGATAACCATCGTACGACCAACTTGTGAAAGAAAGTTGTGATGCCAATTGAAGAGTTTGACCTGAATTTGATCTAGAATGGATTGGAGGACCTTAGTTTTGTTGGCGCCAATGAACAACTGAGCTCCAAGGTATTTATCAAAGAGGGAGGCGTTTCTAACTTTAAGGCTCTGCATTATCATGCGTTTGAACTTCGGGTGAAAGTTTTTGGAAAAGAAAATGTTAGATTTATTGTAATTAATCATCTGGCCAGATGAGGAGCACAATATGTGGAAAATCGATTTAAGATTATGAATGTTCTCAAGCGAGTGTATGCCAAAGATGATGCAATCATCTGCAAAAAGAAGATGGTTTATAGTCAAGTTTGGGCTAGCCATGGGAAAACCATCAAAGTTATGGCCTGATTGAGATGAAAGAAGCATTCAACTAAGGCCCTCCATAGCAAGAGTAAAGAGGAAAGGAGAAATGGGGTGTCCTTGCCTGATACCTCTGCTAGGATAAAAGGTAGGGGTCGGACGACCATAAAAGAGGTGGATATGCATGCCAAAATCATGTTAATCCAGTGAGATGAGAAACCAAACTTAGACATAATATCCGAGAGAAAGAACCATTTTATGTGATCAAAAGCCTTCGACATGTCAAGCTTGAGGTCAAAATATCCAGTAAGACCCCAAATCTTTTTATAAGAGTGAATTAGTTCTTGCTCAGTGATGATGTTATCCGAGATCTGCCTCCTCGGGATGTAGGCAGATTGAAAGAGAGGTATTGGAGCTCAACACACTTTTAAGTCGATCTGCCAGGATTTTAGCGATGATCTTGTAAGTCGTACTAAGAAGACTGGTGGACCAAAAATCAGCCAGAGATTGAGGTGCAGTGGATTTGGGAAGGAGACAGATATGGGTACGGTTTGTTTTAGGTGGGATGGTGATGTATTCACAGAAGTCACGAACCATATTGTAAATGCCTGCTTGTACCGTGTCCCAATTGGCTTGAAAGAAGAAGGGTGGGTAACTATCAGGTCCACGAGCCACTTCATTTTTAAGCCAGTGAATAGCTTGATCAATTTCGACCTGATTTGAAATGCCTAATAGGGCATCGTTCTGGCTATTAAAAATTGAGGGAAGAAAAAGATCCGTTATCACTGTCGAAGTGTTGGTGTTATTAGAGGTAGTAATACCTTTGAGAAGAGTGGTGAATACTTTATGAATTTCCTGTTCCACTGCTTGCCAGTCGCCGTTGGAATCACGAATGAAATGGATTTGGTTGCGACGGTTCCGCTTAATAGCCAGGGAGTGGAAATACTTAGTGTTCTTGTCTCCTAAGTTGACGAAGTTATTTCTAGATTTTTTTTCCACATACTTTCTTGTTTATAGTATAACTCTTCAAGGCTCTTAGTGAGGGAAATATAATGAGCTTGGTTTGTGAAATTCTGAAGATAGTAAGCAAATTAATCTGTTTACAGTATTACCAAAGACATCTCTATTCCAGATAGTCAGATGTTTACTCAAGTGTCTAAGCTGATATTAGATGTGAGAAGTGTAGGGTTTTGTGTATCCTATACACTAACTAGTGTTGTAAGCGGAATCTCAAACATCTCATGTTTAACACTAGATTGCCCAGGATCGACATGCATAAACTAATCAATGAACTAGAGAGGGATAAATACCTTAACGCGTTTTTCCCTCGAACCATTCCAATCGCATGCAAAGATCGAGAGCTCCAACTGTAGCTCCTCTACTTGAGACACCGAGTGAATAGACTTTATCTCCCTTCCTTTCAGACTGCTAGGACTTACTAGAAGGTTGAGAAGAACTCTTCTTCTTGACTAGATTGATAGAACGGGAGCTTTTTCTCTATATTCCTCTCTCTCTAATAGCTGTATATTCAAAGAGAGAGAGAGCTGTATATTTTTCCTTAGAGAAAAATCCACACCTTTTCTGTTCTCAACTGACCCAATATATAGACAAACCCTAATTAGAATCTCATTCAGATTAGGTTTTCTATTTTCTGGGTCACAGAAAAGATAATTACCAAAATACTCTTTTTGGAGTATTTTGATAATCCCCTTAAGTGTGGCCGGCCAGGGCAGCCCACCATGGGCCTTATGTGGCCGGCCCACTTACTCTGGTCGGCCATCTCATGGCCGGCCCAAAGAGCCTTCCTTCTATCTTGTCCCGAATCTCCATTCGGACCCTTTCGGCCTTTCCAGTTGAATCCCATCCAACTTTAGCCAGTTCCCGTCTAGTCAAATCTCTCCGATCAAGCTACCACTCTTATGTGTAACCCGTTGTAGGATCCGGTCTATGTTAGCTGCGAATCAACTCCTTGATCCGACGATCGTAGTTGGCTTCTAGCAAAGCATTACGACCCCTAATTGGACAGGACTGGATGATCTTTACGTGTGGTCATCGTTATCCTAACTGACAAATTGATCGCATTGCCACCTTGGTCGAAGGACACTCCTTCGGAAGGACATCTCCTTCAGACCGAACGGATAAATCCTTCAGTCTCCCACTTGTACTTAGAACAAGTGCAATGCTCGATTCCCATGTCGCTTAGTATCTCATCTGATACGTCACTCCGTTCAGACTTTCTTGATCCAGAGAACAACTGTCAATTCAAATGATTAACTCTTAATCCATTTGAGTGCGGCCACACATTTTCCAGTTGCTTCTCCTCAAGTGGCCCGGAGATACTTATTCCTAACTTAATAGGAGGACATCATCCAGTCTTGTACTCCCACTTAACTTCATGTCTATCATATCTCCCCCAGTATTCTGCCTTTATAACCTCCTTTTACGGCACGACGTTTGACAGTACCAAAGTTCGACATTCCTTACATAAGATAAGTGGAGCACTCATGTTTATGGAATCTCTCCAATCTTGCCTATGAGAGTTTGTGACGACTTTTTCAACTCCTTGAAAAAACTCTCATCTTTGGGTTAATCCAATGTAGATTCCCCAATCTACATCCATGTAATTGACTTAAATACCATATTCCTATAGCCCATGGAACTGCGCTATCAGTCAATTCCCATGCTAGTCTTCTTAAGTCATTGTTGTCCATGCAATGACCTGGACTAGGGACTCAATAATGAATCTATTCCACGTTCACTTAGTAGGGTTCCATTTACCAGATCACGTATCTAATAAACCTACCTGGAATTCCTCATTATTTTGGACCGTCATTAAACACTAAACCATGATTTAACGACGAAATAATTAAATTATTTCTGATAATAAGAGTTTGTAAATCTTGAGCCTTCCCGTGTAACTCCTTACACCCTCAAGTTTACCCGTCTAAGCTTTTCAGGAAAGCTTAATGCCTACGACCTTAGTATTACCACCATACTTAGTCGAAGGTGACAGTTTAGTTAATAGATCAAATCTATATGGATTTTGCTTGTTATCATCCGATGATAATCTTTAGTATCACCATACTAAATTAAAACTTCCCAAGTTTTAACTATTTTCTTTTATTTGTAAAGTTTGCAACAGTTTCTGCCTGGAACCCTTCCAGCTTACTGTTCTTCCAAGTCAAGATAGTCATCTTATTCTAGAAGTTTGCAACATATGACTTTTCAACCTTTTATTTTCATACCGAGATCTCACAAGTTCTTCTCAAGTACATTGTGTGATCCAGATTAGCTCATCTGGATTTGATTGGTGACGACCATAAATACTCCAAGTACTTTGCGACGTCGTGGCGAATGCTAATCATGTCCCACATGACCGATCTTCGTGCCTTTAGCATAACCATCTTTCTCATGCATGCTTGCTCATCAGAATCCTTCAGATTCTAAATCTTGCTAAGCTGTGTGCCATGAGACTTGGGTAGAAATACTCCGTTTGAGTGTTTCACATTGGACTTTTCAAGACCTTTTCTTGAACAAGTCTTATCACCCTCTCGATCCATCTCCATAGATCTTTGGTGCCCAAAAAGCATTTCACCTTTATGTGGTCCTTTTATTGAGTCAGTTCTAAACTGTTTTCAACATCAGAATGTTGTTCTCAATCTCTAGTATGTCGTCTACATACCGGACCAAAGAAAACTGGGTCACTCCCACTAACCTTCTTGAACTTCTTAAATTCAAGATTTCTCTTCATTCCCAAAGAAAACAACTCTTGTATTCTTTGCAGAATCGAAGATTTCAACTCCTACTTGCTCGCTTTAATCCCTTGATGGATTTCGAAGCTTGCATTCTCACTAGCTTTAGAAGAGTAAACTTCCTCCTGAATGTGTCATGTATACATTCCTTTGCTAGTAATAAATCATTATGGTCATGCTCTGGGAAACACCAATGTTTCCATCCTTGCCTGTTTTTCACTTTGAAAAACCTATTTGCACTTAACAGGAACCCTTCCTTTAAGCAAAATAGACCAAGTTCCAAACTTGATTTCAGACATGGATTCCATTCTGATCATATGGCTCCAAGCCATGTTTCGGAGTGATTCCGTCACAGCTTCTGTGTAGCTAGCTCATTTTCTTCTTCAGCCGGATCTCCATCCTTTTAGACAGATTTATGAGCTTTCAAGGTCTATAAGGGGTTTGAACAACTTTGAGACGCTCTCAACTCCTTGAGAGTTCTCCTGCGAATCACATTCGCTCTGCGCGGGAGGATCTCCGAGATCTACCATCTCTTCCTCTCTTTCCTTTTCTATCGGCTCAGAATAGTTAGGAATCGCGACTTCTGACATCTGTACAACGGTGTCAGTTTGTTGCTCAGATCGAATTTCTTCGATATCTAATATTTCTCCCACTTGTCTTCTTGAAATAACTCTTATTTCAAGGAAGACACCATCACGAGCAACAACCTCCTTGTTCTCTGATTGCTTGTGGAAGAATCCCCAATATTTATTTATCTCATAAATAAATATTCTTTCTTTGATATGCAAACTTGGTTCTCGGAAACCATTTACGTTTCATATCTATAGACCTTCAGAAAAGACCACTTTTGGAACCCTTCCAAACCCATACTCTTATGGTGTCTTTTCAGCTTTTGACGGAATATGGTTAGCTAGGAAGAACGACCGTGTTTGAGAATATATCCTAGAAAGTGTTCGGAAGATTGGCCTTAACCCATCACCGATCGACACATGTCTCACATGTTCGATTACTCCCACTAGACTCATCATCCATATGATGTGTTTGTGGAGCAAGGTGAGAAACTATTTCTCAACTTCTTTTGATGGTCATCAAATTTCTGATTCAAATATTCATCATCTCGATCCATTCGAATGACTTATATTTTCGTCAAGTGGATTCAGGTTGACTCTAGTTAGTGTACCAATAGTTTTACGTACATCTGTATGTACAAAAACTATTAGTTTACTAGCCCTTTCTCCCTTTCTAAAAGGTGACTTTGTCAAATGGCCACGTTGAACAAAATTCACATGTGTTGTATGATTCAAAATCATTAGACTTAGAAATCCATACCATTGGATCTTCTTCATGTGTTTTATGTCAATTTGACCAATGACAAAACATGAGTTGACCTCTCCGAATCCTTTGATTATAGCCTATCGTATCATTGTTAATGCTCTCGGTTCTCTAAGAACCCATCGTTAACTTAGCACTATTTTAAAACATCTGATGTTTCTAGAAGAACATAATAACTCTTATTAAGTTATACCTAGATTAGTGTCTAAAAGAAGACTTTGATCCCTTTCAGCATCCTTAGCAACTCTTGCTTCTGCTCCCTCTTGGATCCTTTGTTCTTTCAGTCAAGTATGTTATTTCCACGAATGGAATCTACAAAACTTGCTAAATTAACTTAGTTAACAAAGATACAAGAATCAGAATTCATAATTCCTTTTCTTTTCTCTTCCAGGTACTCAGGGTAGTTTCCTTGAATGGCCTAGCCAAACTTTTAAATCGACCCTTTAACCTTTTGAATCATAAGAACTCTTCTTATATTCTTTCGGTAACTGAATCATAAGAACGTTTCTTAGATTCACTTTTCCTCAATGTTCTTTTCAAGACGACTTTCTTAGAGGCACCATCCTCTCCATTCACGACTTCTAGTGGAACTCTTCCTTTAGTTGTCGAATGGTTGTGTATGCATCCATATCATTAATCTCTACGTGAGAGAAGAATTTTATGGATGTTCACAAAAGACTTTGGATAATCATATCCTCAGTCGTCTGAAGAACCAATGAACATTAGGAATGAGATATTCTCGGACGTTTTCTTTATTTAGAATTCGAGAACGTTTCTCGGATTCCTTTCCAATCATGAAAATAATTTTCGTTTAATTCCTTATGAAGGAATGTACAAAGGTTGGAAAACTATTTTCTAATAGTCATATATCCTCTACTTTTAAAAGAAAAATTAAAGCAAAATCCTAAAACTTATTATCATTGCAAAAACAGTTTTTGCCATATTATTCAATGAAAACCGCCCCCCTTTGAATAATACGATTCCAAGATCCCATTCCTGTGAAGTTAAACGTACTTTGACACTGCCCTTAACTTCACCCTCCTGGGTGAGTAACTCCTTACTGATCATATCTCATATGACTCTTGGTTGATGAATAACACTTATGTGTTCAATTCATCCTTTTGCCTCGAAATCCAAAATCCTTTTGCTGACTCGTTGAGAATAACCATTTAGACATGTAGACCTCTTCATAGGTCTACCCGTATTGTCCCGAGGTAAAAGATGGCACCCTGCTTTGGCATGACCCACCATCGATGAAAAAGGGCGCAACAGGTGTCTTAATCTGGGTAGGCATTACCCAAAATTCTTTTTGGGGACTCTTACGTTTTTGTTTGCATGCATTACTGTGAACTCTAACATAATCATACACCACATAAAACGTAAATAAGTAAATGCGCGCGAGAAAATAAATCAAGCAGACACGATCCTAGTATGGCCCCTAACCTAAAAGATCTAATCTTCTTAGGTTCTTTGCTTGTTTAGCCTCCGTTCGCCTGGATCTCCATCCTCGAACATCCATTGAATTCTCCCACTCGAACCACGATCTCATCCTTTGGCTCTTCAATAGACTCTTTTGGACCCTTAACTCTAATTACAAGACTTAACGATTCGCAGATCGTATAAAACTTGAAATTAAATTAATTACATCGGGCACCCATCCGTGCTTAAAAACAAGATAGAACAATTCTATGGCCATACTAGAACCCGCATTCACATTCATACATACATAATAATATGACACTCATAAAACACCCAAGTATGTTTGAGATTCGCTTCCTTAGGTCGAATCTAGGTTTGCTATGTTCTAGATAGCTATTCGGGAGATACTACCGACATCTCTATGTCTAACGTGCCTTAAGTCTAACTAATGGCTCGTTTGGTTTTATCCTAAAAGATTTTGAAATCGTTTTGGAAAAACTCCGATTCAGGCTTTGGTTGGCCCGGGTCGCTTTCGGAAAAAATATGGTCAAAGTTGGAAGAAGAAAATAGAAACCTCCCACTTAAGTCAAGGCCCAAAAGACCCGAGTCTAACTCCAAAGACTTAAGTCAAACTTGGTCAAGGAACCCTTTGACTAGACCCAGTCAAGTCACGGTCAAGGTCCGAACCAAGGTCGGACCCGAATTGGCACGTTCTAGACCGTGCCAAGTCCCTCGGGTGGACGCGTCCTGGTCCTAGGCCAGACGCTTCCCAGCCCCACAGACGCGTCCTAGACGCTCTGTCCAAGCTCATGCCTCTCGGACTCCCAGTCCGAGACAGCTACTGGTTTCACCAGACGCGTCCCAGACGCGTTCTAGAAGGAACAGTCCCGGTCGCGTCCGGATTCTCAATCCGAGACGCGTCCGGACTTCTCTGTGGTCACGTCCTCAAGACGCGGCCTCAAGTGCCAGACGCTGATCCCCCGGGATCCCAGTCCGAGACGCTCTCGGACGCGTCTTCCTGTCCGAGAAAAACTCGGACGCGTCCTTATCCGAGACGCTCTCGGATTCCCAGTCCGGGAAGGACTGGGACGCGTCCTGGTCAGTCCGGCTCTTGGACAGCACCATCTTCCCATCCAATTTTCGATTTCTTCTCACTTTTTGCTGCTGTTTTGATGATTCTTCATCCAAAAACCAGCAATTTTGAAAACTCTTTTCAAAAAACCATCCACTTTAAAACTTTCTTTTGAAAACTCTTTTCAAAAAACTCAAAATTTTAAAGTCCTCCCATTGAAACTCTTTCAATTTTCTATCCGATTAAGTCTAAATCCAATTTAAACTAATCAATTTCATGTCTAAATCCCTATTTAAACATAAAATCATCTAATCAATCAAGCTCGAATCTAATTCGACTAGTCAGAGATAGTTTCATGCAACCGGCTCGTGATGCCACTGTAGGGTTTTGTGTATCCTATACACTAACTAGTGTTGTAAGCGGAA
Organism: Eschscholzia californica subsp. californica; assembly: GCA_002897215.1. Classification (NCBI taxonomy): domain Eukaryota; kingdom Viridiplantae; phylum Streptophyta; class Magnoliopsida; order Ranunculales; family Papaveraceae; genus Eschscholzia; species Eschscholzia californica. Next base: position 877,936 of record BEHA01000861.1, read on the forward strand.
TCTCAAACATCCCATGTTTAACACTAGATTGCCCAGGATCGACATGTATGTTAACCAATCATCATTAACCAGAGCTTTGTCTAATCACTCCTTAATTAGATTACCAGCAAATTGTCTATTGGTCCAAGTATAAGGGGAACCTTGATAGCCTAAGTATGTTAGCCCCATACTCTAAATAAATTGCGTAAGTCTGGGGTGAATGAGTTTGTGTTATCCTTACCTCCTATCTTCTCGAGAGGGTCAAAGATACAATTCAGATCCCCTATTACGACCCAAGGACTGCCTATAGTGTAGCCAATGCTATCTAAGACTCTCCAAGGGTCTAGTTTATTTTTACTATAAGGACAACCATAAAAACCGATAATGTAAATATCATTATGACTGTTAACGTCGTGGCAACGAGCATGTATCATGTTATTATTAGAGGCAATGATTTTGATATTAAGATTTGTTTTCCAGTATAAAGCAAGGCCACCCGCCTTACTGATCGGGTCAACAAAGTGGCAGTGATAATATTTGTCGACAGGGATCCACTTATTTAAATTGAAAGACTTATTCTTGGTCTCAGAGAGAAAAAGAATATTAGGGGTTTTATGATTGATCATGGAGAGGATATGTTTTCTCGAACGAAAATTGGAACTGCCTTTGATATTCCAACTATTCCAACTAAGTATGCTAAAGTTTGAGGAGTTATATGCATTATTCATGTTGGTCCAAAAAGAGACACTAGGACCAGGGTAGACAAGGAGAATAACAAAAAGGTTCGCGGAAAGAGGGTAGTAGAAAGAGGGAAATAGATTTAGTCGAACAAACAAACCAAAACACACAGAACTATAAATGAAGGAAAGGTTGACCACTAGATAATAGAGAATGAAGCAACACTGATGAATTAAGCAGCCAATATAAGCGACAAGAAGAGACTGAGGCCTGAACTACTAGCAAAAAACTAACGCAGCCAGCAGGTAAGAAATATGACTATGAGAATATGTAACGAACTAATAGTCTACGAAACTTAATACAAAAGAGTAGGATATAAATTAAAGACGTGAACTGAAAATCTAATAGGTATTATTAACCCTCATGCAAATACTAATACAACCAACAGATAAGACACATGAATAGAGAAGAAGTATCAAACTAGTAGTCTAGACAAATTAATATAGAAGATCATGATTTATACTGAAGGGATGAACAAAGGAGAAAATGATACAAAGGAGATGTAAGATAACCACCTAGCTCATAACAATCTCAAATAATAGATAAGGAATGAAATTAAAACAGATATTAAGAGTGAAATGAAGTCTAAATTAGAGACTAATAGAAAATTAACTTAAAATTAATTGTATAGACCTAGAGAATCAAAAGGTTAGATTACTTCCCTGAATAAGTTTATCTTCTTGTAGATATGGATTTCTCCAAGGGACACTTGCTTCCAAGGCCGCTTAATCCTCCTTGTTGCACTTTCTAATCTGAGTATTGTTGGGAATGACGATTTGAAGTTATATTTTCTACCTGGTTTTGAGTTGGTGGTTGGTTGGTGATGATATTTGATCTCTGAGGGGTTCAGGATGGGTTTCTACTTGGTAAAAGGAGTTGATCGGATGTTTGGGAGTTTCTTTTGTGTGATTTTGTTGCTGGATTTGGATTTGGGTGAGATCTCAGGTGGAGTTAGGGTTTGGGGTAGAAAAGAAACATGGAACAATTCGAGACTCTCTCTCTCCTAAAACAAACCCCCATTTTAACTCTCTGCTATTTATATTTATTTTTTACGCCCGTGTTCCGATTCACGGTTTTCCAGGCACTTTATAAGAGAAACTAAGTCTAAGTCTCGCTTAAGCAGAGTTTCTAAAATAAACCAAAGCCAACACACTTATCTCCGCTTTTCAAACAAATAAATGAGAGAGTGGAAATCTAATAAGAAATCATATTCTATTTGAAAACGAACCAAAAGTCAAAACAACGAGATTAAATTTTGGCAGAGTTTCCTCTGTAATTTGAGATTATAAAACCTGAAAAACATGCCAAACATACACATATATATGCACATATACTTCATATCAAGACAAAACAAACTACAAACTCCAAACTCCAAACATCTCGCACCTATTACATACTACCGTGATACATATATATTATTCGTTCTGATAATATACATAACTTCAAAATATGCAAAAAAAAAACAAATCGATCTCACATTACCAGTTTCTCACAAGAAATATTAGATCGACCTGGGACTATAGTACCTAAACAAAAACAATTGAAGGAGTTGGATAACTCGAAAGTCAGCTCAGTATGAAACTTAGATATCCTACTCCCACCACACACATCAACAGTTTAATAAATCAACAGTTTAGCTGATACATTAGTACAAACAGATATTATTATGCACACCAAGCAAGGCAATACCGCAAGATAATTCTTATAGCTTACCAAGATCACGATTGAATACACCCTCAGTCAGGGTCACCTACTATTCGGCTAGGAAGAACCGGTAGGCCTTTGTTAGTGCGTAGGCAGGCGTCGCCTTATTGAACAGTTGACTACCATGCAGTGTACACGTGGATCCACGTGATACCCCGGTAAGAGCTTCCGTAACTCTCCCTTCGTCATCATCGCCCATCGGGCTAGCTTGTGATATCAATACGCATCGACTAATAAATCCTACCGAAACAATGTTACGCTTAGAATTACCTAGACAACTATAAGAGTATCGTCGCTTAGTAGAGCCATATACCCACGACGACACATTATCTCGGCTTAAGGCGCGTCCTACCTCTGGCCAAATATGACGCTTCCTCGCAAGGTAATTCATTAACCATTAGAAGAATACCCAAACATATACATGAACCTATAATCTATATTAAATGATCCCATCAATCAGAGGAGAAGAGCGTTCTTGTGTCTGAAGGTAGGGTAAACCCTGTTCAAAGCCAAGATTTTACAAGTGTCCACTTTCAAGGATTAAGTACTTATTAAGAAAACTGGGGTAAACACCTTCTTTCAGTTCGGTGAAAACATTGTAAGTATCAACTACAAGTCATTACAGAATTCAAACCTCACACCAGTGGCTTAGCAGAATAAATAAACAAACATGGCACTGGCCAGTCCCCTAATCACTCCAAGGGTTGGGATACCCCAACTCCCAATCTCTGTCGGACCCCATTCTGGGTAAATTGGAATGGTAGTTACCAAACGGCTTGCCACACGCACCGAGTGTAACCCTTAACATGAATTCATGGCTAATCCATAACAAAAAAAATAAACAAGGGGACCAACCAATGCCCGACGTCAAACAAGCATTACACGTAACACAACTGAAACAATTCCTCCTACATGTTATACAAACAGCTCAAGCGATTCCGCCACCACGTGTTTACAATTTATACAAAACGATCACGCAGTCCAAGCAATTCCGCCACCACGTGATTATTTTTCGGAAAAACCAATTTGTTTTGTAAAGATAAACATCCATAACACAAAACGCACCACATACTTTCACATCATAGCATATCATGTCATAATGTAAACTAAAGAACGAAAAAGAAGAAGATAAAACTAAATAATATATATATATATATATATATATATATATATATATATAATGGTGTAAAGGGGAATACCCGTGCTCCAAGTAAGATTCATAGGATCCTACCTCAGATGTAATACACTTCTGGTTCACTAGCCTCCACATGATATTCGGACTCCTCGAATCTCTCTTCACTTCCTGCTAAAAGTACAAAGAAACAAAATGGTCAATTGACAGTTAGAATATGGTAAGAGGACCTTGTAAACTTAGAAGACATCAAGATGCATGAGAATAAACTCAGAAGAATCTCGGAAGGATATAAGAGTCACTAAAGAGCTCCGCCAAATACTTAGCTTGTGTCCTAAACCACTGGACAATTCCATAAATTCTATTACGTAATTCCGAGGTCACCGTATCATGTTGACTCTAAAAATATACATTTCCTAGCCATACCCTCTATATATTAGATACCCTTTATAGACCAAACTACTCAAAGTTGTATGATATAAAGAAATCAACTATAATTAGTAATTTAGATCTTTCTCTAACTTTCGTAGCCATACCCAATTAAGTTGAATCATACATCGCTTGAATGATATTTATGCCCTTAAGATGTTTTGTTTGTTTTCTTTGCCAAAATCCGAATGAACCATATCCAAAATAGCATAAACACACAAAGTAGTCCTAATTGCGCACTACGCACTTAAATAGACATAACTCCCTAGTCTTTAATCCAATTCAACCGATTCTCAAGTTGTCGGAAATTTTATCTCATTTTTAACATTTAATTCTAAGGTTGTTTCCCATAATTACAACCAAACATAACTGAAAAGCGTAAAACATACGCAACGGTGCATCCGTTTTACTGCTCTTACGCTGCATACTCTAAGAATCATATCATCCTCATCTGAACTCCAAATAACCATTAAAATATGTTTCTGAAATCGTCACGAGACGTCCTGTAATATCAACGAAGACTCAAAATTCTTCCGAAACCTCTACGACTGTCTAAACACTAAAAGACAGTACTAGTTTTGTTCTCAACTCACTGTTTTCCTTCAACTCTAAATTTATTCATCCACTTTAAATTCTTCATATATACATGAGTCCATAAGTCAAATCGTACCATCACACATAAAGGTAAGGAAAAACCTCAAAAATTCATTATAAAACCATAGAGATCAAAATTTCTTACCTTGATTCCAATGAATTCGATTTGGATAGGTTTCTCTTGAATAATCTCATCCAATTCCTCTTCAATTTTTTGATATTTTTCTCTACTATTTTGGGGAGAGAAACTTTCGGGCGGAGACTTTTAAGTTATTTGATCGGAGCCACCTTTTGTGGAGGAGATTAGGCAGTTATCCCTACTATTTAGTCAAAATTTCAGTTACAGAGCGGTTTGGTTTGATTTCTCGTTTGAATTTCAAATTTTCTCTCGGATTCCGGCTAGAAATAGCCTGTGTTTCCTTCTCTGTCGCTCGATAGGGTCTTCTCATTCACAAAGTTTTAAGACTTTTCATCAGTAATTCTCAGGTGATTATCAAGTTGAAGATTACTTTTTCGTTCTCAGTTGATGTGACATGAAAATGTCAAATTTGATGCGCCTAACTTAGATTAAAAAGTCCCTTTTCGGTGTTATTTTTAATAACTTATCCATGTTTTCATGATAGGTGACCAACATGAAGCTAAGCATAAGTTTGGAATAAAACGAAGCAAAACATCACCTTTTCTCCCCACATGAACATATGTGCGAAACCAAAAGAAAAGAATGCCAAGGGTATTTTGGTTCTTTCAAGAAGTTAGAGATGTAGAGACAGAAGCTGAAGGAACCCCCTAGTTCTAAATGTAGAGACAAGAGGAAGACACCTCCTTAGTTCTAAATGAAAACCAAGAAGAACAAACAAGAGAGAGAACTTTAGAGAAAGATAGGAGAGCTAGGGTTTTGTTCTTAGGGGGAGTGTTCTTGAAGGTTTGAGCTTAAGATAGAGAGAAAGTGAAAAGAGAGAGAAGGGGCTGCTGGTTCTAGCTTGGCTGGCCAAGCTAACTAGGCGGCTAAGGGTAGAACTAGCCGGAGCAACAAGAACAAGGGTCATGCATGGAACTTCACGCTAGCAGCTCGGGAAACTTAGCCTGGAGCTCGGGAAGCTTGGCCAGAACTTGGTGAAGCAAATCGAGTGATTTTGGGGTTGATTTTCAAGCTTTTGGCCGGAATTTCATGTTCTTGAGTTGGCCGGACCTAATTTCTCCATTTGGCCAGATTCTTCAAGCTTCCTTCGTCGGAAAACTTGGGGGTTGTACTCCCCATTCCATTGCCTTGCTACCCTTGTTTTTGATTTTGGTTTTCGGTTAAAAATTTATAGAGAGAGAAAGCTTGGTGAAGCTTTAATAGTGGTGGGTTCTAAATGAAGAAGATGAGTCTGGTTGCTATAGGGAACTCTGGTTTTTCGCTCGGGGACACCCATTTTGCGATTATAAAAGGAACCCATAATTTCGCTAAGGGTAGAACGGCTGCATCTTAAAGATTCATATTTTTCGACGATCTTAGCCTCACACCACATCGAAAAAGAGGGATTCTCTCATCATTTTCTTTTCATTTATTTCTTATTCACCATGTTTAGCTAACTCTCATGAGTCGATTATGGGATGAAATGTGATGAATTTGTGTTATGATTTAATCGTTTGATTATGAATTGATGTTCATTTGATTCGATTATCGTTTCGATCGTATTTTCATGTATTTTGTCATGCACCTCACCTAGTTAATAGACGAAATGAAGTATTCGATATCGATCGTAGTCTAAGTCATAATTTCATGTATCTTGTCATGCACTTCACATAGTTAGGCGAATAGACAATACCTTTGATGACTCAGGTTTAACCGATTAGGACGTGTGTTTGACTAGGTATGGTCTCCGGATATAGTAGTGCTTATAGACATCTACCTTAGGAGTCGAACATCGATTGTACTTCGACACATTAGATCGGATTACACGTAGTCGTAGGTTTATCATCAAGAATTTCCGGACTTCGACACCTCTCTCATTTATTTATTGTCTCCGACTCTTGCTCCTCCGACTCTTCTCTTGAATCTCTATCGCCCATTTACATTGATAATTTAGTTTGTTTTACTTGCTTTCTTCCTCGTTCCTTATTTCATTATAAAACCCCCCATTTATCCTTGTTCTTTTTTCTTTTTAGTGTAAGTTAGCATTTGATATCTAAACCGGTGGATAAGACATTTCGATATCCAAATTACCTTTCTATCCTTGGATCAACCCTGGCTTTGCCGGGTTACTACTTGATACCTCCACGTGGGTTTGCACTTTTTTTGGGCGCATCATCAGTCATGGAGGCAACAAATTCATAATTCATTCAACAATTCCAAGCATTAACGACAGATGAACACATCCCTATCCAAGTAGAAGGTGATGATTTACTTCCAGAGACAAATGAAGTTAACAAAAATGGTGTGGTACGGATACAAAGTTAAAAAAAGGTGGATATCACTCAAGCCATGATGCGATTAACAAGGGTGATTCATGGACCAAACAAGTTTACTTTGACAAAAGTAAAAGATAATGTATTCCTCATGAAATTTTTTACAGGATCCGAACTTGACATTGCACTAGAAAGTTCACCATGGGTGGTTCAAGAGGAACTGATTTTTTTACAACAATGTAAATTGGATATGATCCCAGGAGATCACACGTTGGAATCCGCTTGATCCTAGATTCAACTCCATGGAATACAACTTGGCAACCTTAAAAGCACTATAATAAAACGTCGGGCTGGTTCTATTGCTAACTTTGTTCCGACTACTTCGAAAGAGGTTTCTAAATGGAGTCTTTTTTGTAGAGTTCATGTTGAACTGTGTCTTACTGAACCTTTACCTACTAGGGTTAATTGCAAACTTTCCAACACTAAACTAATTTCAATAGAAATAAGGGTAGAAAAATAGCTACTTAGACTAAAACACAAAGACACCCCACTTCATAAATTTGATGATTGATTTGTAAGAAATAAGAAAACAAATGAAACTAACTAAACTATCTAAGTGAGAGGCGAGAGAGATTCCGAGGAAGAGTCGCAAGAAGTCGGACAAGATTCAGGTGAAAATCGAGTGAGAGGGATACTTTGGTTCACAAGATCGATAACTATTACTACTAATTATCTACTAGATGGAAAGTTAATTAACTTCACCCACATACATTGACACTTCAAAGTATAATGCGTCATAATAAGTATAATCGATCAAAAGTTACTAAGCATCGACTATCTAGCTATGCACGCACTATCTAATTATGTATCAATGGACTAATATGACATTCCAAACTATAATGCGTCACAATAAGTATAATCGATCAGAATTTACTAAGCATCGACTATCTATCTATGTACGCACTATCTAATTACGTGTCAATAGAAGATTAAGATCGAGGCCTCTAATTCATAAAATTAGACGAAATTAATTGAACTCGCATTTAAGAAATAATAAGTAATTCATCATAAATCAAATCATGCTTCACAGGTATTCGAATAAAAGAGTTAGCTAAAATGTTGAATGAATAAGAAATGACAAAAAAATGATGAGAGAATCCCCCTTTTTCGATGGGGTTCGAGGCTAAGATCGTCGAAAAATATGAGTAGTTAAGGTGCAACCGATCTCCCCTTAGCAAAATTTTGGGTTCCCCATAGTGACCATCCTCATCTTCTCCATTTAGAACTCAACCTCCATTGAAGCTAAACCCTAGTTTTCTCTCTCTACAATTTCTAGTCCAAAAACCAAATCAAACCACATGGGTAGCTAGCCAAGAACATGAAGAGTAAAAGCCCTAAGGTTTTGGATAAAAAAGGTTGCCCAAACCCTAGAAATCTGGCAAACCAAGTTCCGGCCAAAAATCACATAGATCCGGCGAAAAATGCAACTGTCCGAGCCGGATGTCCATTGGTCACGTCCACGGGAGCTCGAGCTTGCTGTCCCGCGCCTGCAGTCGCGTCCCGTGGAGGCATCTCGAGCTTGCAGTTCCTCGGTGCTCCGGCAGGTGCTCCGTTCGTGCACAACAGCTGTTGCAGGTCGCGCCTGCAGCAACGTCCCGAGCTTGAGGAAGCTGCTCCTACCGTGCTCTTGAAGCTGGTAACCCGAGCTGTTGAAAACTTGGAGGTGCTGTCCCGATCTCCCAAGTTGCTGCTATTCCGGCCAAGCTTTGGCCGGCCTTAGTGCTGGCCGGCCTAAGCTTGGTTGGCCCCCTTCACCTTCTTATCTCTTTGCCTCTCCTCAAGCTCCCAACTCTCTAGCTCAAGAACACCAAAATCCTCAAGTTCTAGCCTCTTTCTCTCTCTAACTTGTCGCTTGGGGAAGAATATGAATAGTAGTCTTTGACCCCTTTTCTCTAACTTCAAACCCTAGACTTAGTCGAACTTGACTAAGTCTTTAGACCACAAATGGGTTCCCATAAAATCTCTACACGTTTCTTCTTCTCCTAGTATTTCTTGGGCTTGGACTTGGTTTTGGGCTTTGATTTAGAAACCAAGAGGGTGTCTCCATCCTTGTCTCTACATCTTCAAATTCTCACAAAGGACTCAAATACCCTTGGACTTCTGTCTTTTATAACTTCCCCGTCCGAACTCGAAATTGACTTCCCCGTCCGAACTCAGGATTGACTTCCCTTTGTCATTTGATTTGCTAGAAATTCTCTTCTCTCGTTTTGGGCACATGAAATGATAGTGATTAATGCTTCGTTTTATTCTGCATCACATGCTTAACTCCAAAATAGGTATTTAACAAGAAAAACACATAAAATATTATTGATAACACTTGAAAAGGACTAATTAGTCTAAGTTAGGCTCTCCAAATGTGACATTTTCGTGTCACATCAAGATCCCCAAACTTAAACTTTGCTAGTCCTCGAGCAAATAAAACGAAATAAAAGCATAACTTACTTTCGGAGGCATCCCGGTTGCATTTAGCGTATGCAACAAGCCTTTAAACTTCAAGGTTACCCCTAGAGGACGAGTATTGTCTCGTGAGAGTTTCCATAGATGATACGCACAAACATCATGGTTTCAAATACACAAGGGTCCAACATCCAAATCATAGATAAACATGGTTTATATAGTAAAGGGTTTAAGCATGTCGACACATAAGGAATCAAGTAAATAAGCTCATGTAAAAGCTAAAGGCCTCTTCACTAATGATCTTACCCTAAAGTGCTAATGTCATACCATAATGAGCAACATCTATGTTCCGAAGTCACAAAACCTTGATTCCCTAGTTAGTACATTTCGCCTCGACTTCAGCCTCACGGACATACACTCCAAATATGACAAGAATGGTTCGCTCGTATGTGTGAGTGTGATCACTAACATGGGCTCAACACATAAAAAGGGGTGAGGACAACATTTTGGAACAAATCATCTTCAAAAAGGAATTAGCCACTAAATAGAGTGGGGAAAGCTCACTCGCCCTTCTCACCCATTCTAGCATCAAAAAATGCCTTCTAAAGTTAAGCGCATACTAGAGATGGATTAATGATGGTGGAATCCCGAGAATGTCGACCTCCTCATGATAGAACCTCTTAAGCATTTCCACATTCGTTTCTTGCTTTGAATACTTATTCATGAACACAAACATCAACACATATGTACAATCACATCACTCATGCAAAAGAGCTAACACATGCTGAAACATACACAAAAATCACTTTATTTCACATTTTTTTTTTCATTTTTTCATATCACTTTTTTTTCTTTTTTTTCTTTTCATAACACAAATACAATCAACCAAAACAAAATACAACACAGACAATTCTATTCTTGCAATCAACTTTTCATTTCATACTTGCTTTTGACATTCTTCATTCTTTTATCTCATGTCTTCATTCTTGGGATATAAGATGATGGATGGTGATGGAGTATCCGCCTTCTTCTAGTTGACACTCTTATTTGGTTTCATGGACTACAAGGACAAGGTTATTTCGCTATCCTAATGTCACTCCTTGTGGCTGAGGAAATTGAGCACACGAGATCAAATGAGCACTTTTATAAGTTACGAGGTTGAGTAGCTCTTCATTCTACTCGGAGTTAGCGCGGAAGAGTACACTCGAATGGCAATTTAGGCTTTGAGCTCTCACATGGGTTAAGTCTCCCCTAATGACTACTCTAGCTCTCTTAGAAATGTTTCTTCTTCACTTAGATGTCACTCCCATTGTATAACACAAACACTTAAAGACTCGACCTTCATGCAAAGACCATTAGCAATCACAAAACTCATCACTCGACACATATGCATCAACATTCTTAAAACTATCGCTATAATCACATGCAAATCTACTCAAAATTTCAAAATTTTTCATATTTTGGCTAACTTGAACCCTTTTGTCTTTGAAACCCATGGTCATGCATTGGTTATGGTCATATCCCGCATCCCCAAACTTAAAACTAACATTGTCCTCAATGTTCTAAGCATACACTCACAAAAGATAAAGAGGCACATTAATTTAAAGAGAAGAGTGGAGAGATATTACCATAATCGAAGGAGATAAAAGATGATACTAACAAGGCTCATGTATAAAGAGGTTCCAAGTTGATGCCAAGCTCGCGCCATCCCAAACTTGGAACAAACCACGCCTTAGAAATAAAACATATAAGAATTGCTCTTAAAATATCAACAAATATCATGAGAATGAATCACATAAAAGACATGACCACATACAAATCTACCACTAACGTGGGCATACACGATTGCATTGAGCTATACAATTAGTCTTTGATTCTCTTGATTTCACACAAGAACACGAGTTATGTCTCGTGGAGGGTTTCCAGAGATGATACCCACAAACATCAAGACCCATCTCAATCAGCCTAACGATCATAAAGCAAAAGACGAAAGATTTGGGGGTCAACCCACAAAAAGCTATATACAAATGATAATCGTCCCACAACTATGTACAAACTATAAAGTGCAAGTAAGACGATTGATGAAAATAAGCCATCCCCAAACTTAGTGGATGCACGGTCCACTAAGTAAGCATAAATGCTAGGAGCGACGACTAAGAAGTCGTCAAAAGGATCGACATATAAATGAAGGGCTAAGAGGTCAGTCGAAGGCAAAAAATCATCTGCAAGTTTAGTGGATAGAACATCCACTAAGTCCATAGACATTCTAGGAAAGACGTCTGAAATGTCCCAAAAGGGATCAACGATCGAGTCTGAGATCACGTGAAAGGTTGAACTGGACTCTAAGGGTAAGGCATTAGGCTGAAGGAGCAAGTCAAGGTCCATGGTTTCCTTAGGTAAATGGTTCGACAAACTATCCAAAATGTCTCTAGGTACTATGTCATCGATGTCCTCAAAGGCATCTAAAACCTCATAGTCAGCTATAACATCATGTCTGGCATCTAAGACTGACTCCCTACAAGTGTCGAAAATCGAAAAGTTCAAAATAGTGTCATCCCCAAACTTCTTCATAGAGCCATCATCCTGAATCTCAAAATCTAATGTAGTCCTATCATGATGAGACGACACATGGTGAGGAAATGAGACAACAAGGTTATCAGTTTGTTTAAGCTCTTGGGTCCTCTCAGTTGATTCGTCGACATTTAACTTAGTACTAGGGTTAGACGTATTACCCTCTCCATCGGACTTAGTACCCTCTTGAGTTTGGGGTGGTAAAACCCCTTCCTCGTTGGCTAATAACCGTGAAGCAATCATCTCTAATTGATGATTAGAGACTCTAATTGATGATTTAGAGACTCGAACCTCTGATGTAACTCTTGTTGCATTTGAATCTGCGTCTGTTGAAATCGATCTCGTGTCTCTTCAAGTTGTAACATCATTTCAGTCAGACGACTCACAGACTCTAATTGAGATCTATCTTTAAGAGTCTCTTCATGATAAGGCTCACAAGTATAATGAGATGAAGACTTTTGTTGATAAGTCCCACCATACACACTAGGATAATACCTGCCTCTAAAGTCATTTGTCTCAGAAAAGTGTGAAATGTAAGGTCTCTCATAAATATTTGGTGTCGGACCATATTCATCACTAATCTGATAGTCTCTACACATCCATCGGTATTCTCCTAGGGTCATACGAGATCTGTCAGGCTCAAATGGTCTATTCCCCTCTCTGATCGAAACATCCCTACACATCCGTTGGCATTCACCTAGGGTCATATCAGGTCTGTTAGTGCGGGGAATCCTCGAAACAAGCTCATCATCATCAACATCGAATGCCCAACCGTTATAAGAACGGGCCATTATCTCACAGTATTCATAGATGGTAACACACAATCACAAAATGGGAACTAACAGTTATAGAACTAAACAATCGCACAAAAGTAAGAAGGAAGAGATAAAATGCGATACTATCGACTTTTCGCTTTACTTCACGATTCCTTCCTTTCCTTCGCTCCTATGTCTCTTCTGGCTATTTCCTTGGAATGGTACCTAAAATTAAATACACTTAAGGAAAATAAAAAACAAATAAAGAAAAAATGTTTAAGTAAGAAAATAACTCTAAACTCATGAACAAAACAAGCAAACGATATCCAAACTACTAAACCTATCCCCGGCAGCGGCACCAAAAACTTGATAGGCCTAAAATAGGTTTATTCCCACAAGTATACGGGGTCAAGTTATAGTATCTTAGTAAATTCATGAATCGTCCCAAGGGATAGGTACGCAACTTCGGATATTGAGGCGAGTTTAACCCAATAATCAAGATGTCAATAGCTACTTAGACTAAAACACACACACACCCCCCAGTTTATAAATTTGATGATTGATTTGTAAGAAAGAAGAAAACAAATGAAACTAACTAAACTATCTAAGTGAGAGGTGAGAGAGATTCAGGAGAAGAGTAGCAAGAAGTCAGACAAGATTCGGGTGAAAGTCGAGTGAGAGGGATACTTTTGTTCACAAGATCGATAACGATTACTACTAATTATCTACTAGGAAGGAAAGTTAATTAAATCCACCCACATACATTGACACTCCAAAGTATAATGCGTCACAATAAGTATAATCGATCAAAAGTTACTAAGCATCGACTATCTAGCTATGCACGCACTATCTAATTACGTATCAATGAACTAATATGACATTCCAAAGCATAATCCGTCACAATAAGTATAATCGATCAAAATTTATTAAGCATCGACTATCTAGCTATGTACGCACTATCTAATTACGTGTCAATAAACGATTAAGATCGAGGCCTCTAATTCATAAAATAGACGAAGTTAATTGAATTCGCATTTAAGAAATAATAAATAATTCATCATAAATCAAGTCATGCTTCACAAGTATTCGAATAAAAGAGTTAGCTAAAATGTTAAATGAATAAGAAATGACAATGATGAGAGAATCCCCCTTTTTCGATGTGGTTCGAGGCTAAGAATTTATTTCAGGCAGACCATGTTAGTCTCCCACCGACCGAAGTGATGAATGCTTATGGGGTTTTTTCAGTCGAACAACTGGGTTACATCTCGAGGATTCCTTTGTGGGAGGAAATGAAAGCTACAGTCATGGAACTGGGATCGATGAAGAGTCTAGGACCTGATGGTCTTCCTTATTACTTCTACCAACATAACTGGGACATCATAGGGGCGGAATTAACAACATTCATCCAGTCCATATTTACTACATGTTATATCGATCCTTCTTTAAATTTGACAACTATAGCTTTGATTCCTAAAACTAGAAATCCGAGTATGGCCTCAGAGTTCCGACCAATATCCCTATGTAACTCGGTCTATAAATTCATCTCAAAAATCATTACTAATCTCCTTAGACCTTACTTAGAAGAGAGCATTGCCTGGAATCAGAATGCTTTTGTGCCAAACGGGCAAATTATAGACAACATTGTGATTACCAAGGAGTTGCTTCATTCGATGAATAACTCCAGAGCAAAAAATGGGACTTTTTCCTTAAAGATGGATATGGCCAAAATATATGACCGTGTTGATTGGACTTTTTCAGACCTTGTCCTTCGTTCGACCAGACTGGAGGGCAACATTCTAAACCTTATCATGTCATGTGTTACATCGGCAAACTTTAACATCCAACTTAATGGTAATCTCTGGGTGATTTCTCGGCCTCTAGAGGCCTTAGGCAGGGGTGCCCCCTTCCCCCTACCTTTTTATCCTAACCTCTCAATCTCTCTCTCTTTTATTTGATTACTATGAATCTCAGGGTGTGTTTACAGGTTACAAGATTAAACAGGATAGTCCCAACATTACACATTTGCTGTTTGTGGACGACCTGATAGTGTTTGGAAAAGCAAATACAACCAACTTAACTAATTTAATACATCTTACGACTCAATATTCCTCATTCTCGGGACAACAGGTCAATTATGCTAAGTCTTCATTGTATTTCAGCAAAGGTGTCTCCTATCCAATCCAGAACCAATTTATGCAACTGCTTTCAGCTCCTTTGATGAAGGACCAGGAGAAATATCTCGGAGCTCTCATCATCAAAAAGGTAACAGAATGCAGAGTTACCAGTGGTTATTAGATAAATTTAATAATTCTCTTTCAGGATGGAAACAAAAATTCATTAGTCAATCGGGAAGAACGGTCTTAATTAAATCAGTCCTAGCATCTTTCCGTACTTATCCATGCAGCTATCAAAATACTTCCTAAAAAAGTGGTAGACGATTTGGAAAAAATAGAACGATGTTTCTGCTGGGGTCACTCTCCAAATGAACAAAACTTGCATTTCATGAGATGGGACATTCTTACAAGCCCAAAATAGAATGGAAGTTTTGGCATAAGGTCTATTGAACAGGCGAATCTGTCCTTGATGGCAAAGATGACATGGCATTTTATAACTAACCAAGATGCTATTTGGGTCAAATTTTTAAGGTCCAAATATATTTCTAATGGTGATTTCTGGACACAATCAGACTCACAAACTTCATCTCATTTTTGGCATGCAATTAAAGAAACAAAGGACATAGTGAGAAGAAATATACTTTGGTTAATAGGACATGGTCGATCAGTGAATATTACAACAAATCCATGGATACCAAATACTCTCAACAACATTCCAATCCTCATCAACGAACTACCTTTTCATATTCGACGAGTATCGGATTTGATGGAAACAGATAATAGGCATTGAATTATAAACATATTAAATTCCTATTTGATCATACAACTATTCAGAACATAGAAAACATCCAATTACTTGGTCAAAATCGAAGTGATATACTTATCTGGTGTCCTAATGAGAGTGGTAAGTTTACCACTAAATCATTTTATACTGAAATCACAACTACTCCAAACATGAATGAAGATGCATCAAATTTCCCTTGGAAACAGTTTTGGAAGAAGAAATCGATGAATCCTAAGGTACAAAATTTCATTTGGAAAATGATTCATAGAGGATTACCGACACTTAGCAATATTGGTAGTAAAGTGCAGTATATAAACCAAGATTGTTTAATGTGTCGACAAGAGGAAACAGAATCAACACACCACCTGTTTGGAAGTTGTCCAAAGTTTATAGATTTGATTCACCGAGCAAGAATATAAGATCTACAACAACAAGATGAAGATCCAGTCAAAACATTGAAGAATATACTCTTACAAGGTGAAGTGGGAAACAAAAATTGGTATACCATGACTTATTTTATGTGGGAATGGTGGAAACAACGGTGTGATCTCCATTTTCAACAAAAAGAGCCAGATCTTGCTAGATGCTTGTATACAACAGGGTCTTTAAGGTATGTACCAGATCTAACTCTTTCTCATCATTCTAACACTTTTACACAGGGAACTAGCTGAAGTCCTCCTCCTCAAGGAGAAGTGAAAGTTAATTTTGATGGTTCCTTTAAAGAAGAAAGAGCATCTTGCGCTACAATAGCTAGAGATTCAGAGGGTTTGATTTTGGGAACGAAGAAGAAAGAGATTTCACCTAAATCTTCTATGCATAGTGAAATGGTAGGGTTTCAAATCGCTTTGGACCTGGCAAATGAATTAGGGTTAGGTGTATTTATAGTTGAAGGGGATGCAAAAGTTCTACTTCATCTAATCTCAAACGTCGATGCAGAAGTACCGCGGCGAATGATTAATGAAATCAACGGACTGAAATCGAGGGTCAACCAACGTCTAGTGGAGTTGGTGTATTGTAACCGCCTCCACAACAAGGACGCTCATGTCCTTGCAGCTTCGGTTTTCCCCCCAATAAAGTCCAAGAATGATATTTAGTCCTTTAAGGTTAACTTTAGTTATTTTTTAGTCTTGTTGTGTAACGTTGTATTTTCTTTTGGACTATCTTGTAACGGTATTTGTGTTAATGGCATTTACTTTCTCAAAAGAATTCCTCCTCAATTCGCCAAGTTCTTCAAGCCATAAAGAAAACCTCCATTAAAACTCAATTTAACACCATAGAGAGAGAAAATCAAATTTCCTACAAAAACCTTAACAACAATACTTACTTTATGATGGAATCAAATTTTTGTCTATGAGATTCACTCAAACTCTCCAATTTAATCGATTTCTTCCCTTAAACTTAAGCCCTCACTGCAGTCGGTTCAAAGAGGGAAAGAAAAATTCTGATTTTTGGTATTTTCTCTTATCCACTCGAAATTATAGTGTAGTCCCTCAACTTCTATCAATTTGCTAAACAACCCCTAAATCTTTCTTGGTTGCAGAAAACATCCTATATTCAGCACCAATTGTTGATTTAGTCCCTGTTATGACTTTCTCAAAATGCAAAATGACCCCTCATCTAACCTTAGTCTTTAATTTACTAAACTAAAAACTCGGGATGTTACACTATTTGTTAGGAAACTCAAATTTAGTTTGTCTACAGGGGGAATGGGTTTAAGTTACAAAATCACAAGGTCAATGAGTTTAGAGCCCAAAGATAATATCAAATAGAAAATAAATACATTAGGAGTGATTTACATGTCTAACCTCTCTTTTCTCTACTACTACCTAACCTATCCCAAGTTAAATAATATTACCCATATTAGAAGATACAAATACTCTTTTCAGTTTCATGAAAAATGATTTCTCAATAAGAAGTTTCCGTCCCTACAAATAGTTGTCTTTTTTGTTTTAAGGAATGTTTTCCTAATTTTTTGACCCAAAGAAAATCGATCTTAACTATTTCTTCTTCAATTCACCGAGAAAAAACCTAGAGAAATCGTAGAGAAAATTCATCCACCAGGAGAAAACCTAGGATGCTCAATGTATTAAATTTCATCTTTTCCGTATTCTTTTTTTTTTCTACATTAGATTGTTGCACCTTGCATGGTTTATTGTTCTAATTCCTAAAAAAATTTGCATGAAAGGTAATTATATATTTTGCAAATTTTTTTGTATATTCTCATAGCATTTTCTGGCTTACTCAAAAAATCACTTACGTTTTGTAATTTTGAATGAGCAAGTTTGTTTTATTGCCGGCAATGCCCTCGCATTTCTTGTAGCACTTCTTTGATTTTGCATAAATTGTGGAAATTTTACCAATATTTTCTATACTCTAACAAAAAATAACATACTTTACGGACATAACATTGTTACTCTCAAAATGACTTTATCGGTAGTAGAACTGTATAGATTTCTCGTAAAGTTTTACATTTCGATTCTTTTACATTTTATTTTATCATTCCAATTACAAGCACTTGTTTGAACACTAATATGTTTTACAAATTTATGGACGAGATTGTGGTTGTATGTGATTTTACACGAGGATGAACTTGTGGTCGAATATAACTATAAGCATTTTTCACACAGGATTTAAGCCAAAGATTTAACAATACAAGCGCAACGGAAGAAAGTTGAATTAACTTGGTTGTTACTAGATGAATTTAAGGATAAATGGAAAAAAACTTGAAGTTATTTAGTTCTTGTAATTGATTATGTTATAAGGGTTTCTCTTAATTTCAATTACAGTAATTTTTAGTACAAATATCGTGAAATACCAAAATATTGAGAGCTAATGGAAAATGCTAAAAGATATCGTAGAAATGCTTAAAATACCACAACGATGTCGACAATATTTTATGATTATCTTTGACCACATGACTCTTTTTTAGTTATTCCCTATTTCATATAAGAAATAGTAGAATTTTGTTCGCTAACATCTATTTCATGATTGGGTAACATGTACATTTACATAGCAAATAATAATCGGATTATACGAAAGCATCAAGGGAAGTTTTATAGGCCCCCCACATTCTTGTTTAAAGGGCCCCTCCTTATGAATTCGGTGCGAACCCACCAAATTCGCAAGAGACCATTCAGTGAGAGCCTACCGCATTCACAAGAGATCATTCAGTGCGAACCCATCGAAAATCAATCCAGTAGGCTATTTTTGTGAATTCGGTGGACTTGCACCGAATTCACAAGAGGGGTCCTTTTAACGAGAATGGGGGGCCCCTATAAAACTTCCCAAGCATCAATGTAAAAGAATAAAAATGTAAAATTTTGCAGAAACTTCATATAATTTTATTGTAGTTAAATCCAACTTATTTATGTTTGGGTTATTTCCCGAATGGCCCCCAACTTTGTGACCAGCTTCCTGCCTAGCCCCTTACTTTATCAATAATTCCCATATGGGCCCCTTTTTCAGTTACCGTTAACTAGTCATATTTTCTCTTTCCTTCATCTCATCTCTTCTCTCTGCCACCTCATCATCTTCTCCGACGAAGGTCGCCGGCCAGCGACCTTGAAACATAAAAAAAAAATTATTTTCTCTCTCCTCACTCTCTCTAAATTTTTTTTTAAATCTCTCTTCTCTCTCTCTCTCTCTAAAAACTCCGCCGAAGGGGTTTCTCTTCGCTGGAGTTTTGACAGACCCTCTCTCTTTAGATCTGTTCTAGAGAGAGAGGAAAAAAATTTAGAGAGAGAAAATAAAAAAAGTTTTTTTTTTATGTTTGAAGGTCACCGGCCGACGACCTTCGCCGGAGAAGATGATGAGGTGGCGAGAAGATGGGGTGGCAGAGAGAAAAGATGAGATGGAAGAGAGAGAGAATATGACTAGCTAACGGATAACGGTAACTGAAAAAGGGGGTTATATCGGAAATATTGATAAAGTAGGGGGTAAGGCAGGAAACTGGTCACAAAGTTGGGGGCCATTTAGGAAATAACCCTTTATGTTTCTGCAAATAATATGGATTTTTCAAAGTTTAGAAGATGTTGGGTAGAGTTGCCAAAATTTATGCAGAAATCAAATGCTATAAAAAAATTTATGCAAAAATTGTAACAACGCATATTATTTTGTTAGAATCAATAAAATTATACAGAAATATTGGAAATGTTGGCAAAATATATATCAGTTTACATGCATATTTTTGAAGGGAATTATACCCACTATACTAGTGTTTATAGCGGATAACGACATCTAATGTCTAACACTAGTATCCCCAAGATCATCATGCAAAACTAATAATTAACCAATAAGAAGATAGTAGATGACCTTAATCGCTATTTCCCTCGAACTAGTTGTATAGATTAAAGAAGACCAAGAGCTTCAAACGTAGCTCCTCTACTTGGGACACCGAATAGTGTATTTAATCTCCCTCCTTGAAAGCTCGCTAGCACTCCAATGGTGGTTTGATAATAAGAAGACCTTCTTCTTGCTTGACTAGAAGATAGCTTGGGAATTAGCTCACTTTCTCCTCTCTACTTGATGTGGTAGAGTAAGAAATCTTAGAGAGAAATTCCACACCTTATTCTCTGCCCTAAGAGTGTTTATATAGAACCCTAATAAGAATCCACCTCCTTTTAGGTTTCCTAAAACACCCTTTAGAATAAGATTTAGGGAAATAGTCGAAAATAACAACTAGTTTATATTTTCTCAATTACCTAAGGAGATGACGTCCAAACCCAGCCAAAATTGGCAGATTTAATGTTCATAACATAAGGAAACGTCCCTCCAAAAATCAGCCCAATCCGAGCCCTAAAAGTGCCCGAATCGGCCTAGCCCCAAAACCCTTATTTCGGGCCCTTTTGCTATCTTTTGCCCAAACTTTATTTAGGCCTGTGAGATATGTTTATGGGACATTCCCAATGTTATATCACACTCCCACCAGTCATATCATCCGATTAAATACCCATTCTTATGTGTAACCCGATGTAGGATCCGATCGAAGTTAGCTGCGAATTACTTCGTAATTCGACGATCGTAGTTGGTTTCTAGCTAAACGCTACGACCCCTAAATCAATCGGACTTGATGATCTTCTTCATCAATTGTCCTAGCCGACATATTGCTCGCATTGCCATCTTGGTCGAAGGACATCTCCTTCAACTCCTTCAGACTCCCACTTGGACTTAGAACAAGTGCAATGCCTCGATTCCCGTGTCAATTTAGTAGCCCATCTGATACGTCACGTCATTCAGACTTTCTTGATATCCGAGTACAACTGTAAAATACAAACGATTAACTCCTAATCCGTTTGAGCATGGCCACGCATTTTCAGTTGCTACTCATCAAGTGGCCTTGAGACACTTTGTACCTAATGTGATTTAGGATGACACAATCCATTCTTGCGCTCCCACTTAACTTCATGACTATCCTGTCCTTCCCAGTATCCGTCTTTATAACCTCCTTTTACGGCGCGGCGTTTGACGGAACCAAAGTCGGACATTCCTTTCATAAGATGAGTAGAGCACTCATGTTTTGAGGAATCTCTCCAATTGTCTTTATGAGAAGTATTGACATTCATCACGAGTGATGTACTTTTCATTTGAGGGTTATCCAGTGTATAAACCTTTTACACACCCACGTAGTCGAATAGAATGTACTATTCCTATAGCCCATGAAACTGCGCTATCCCATCGACTCCCGTGCTAGTCTTCGTGAGTCATTGTTGTCCATGCAATGACCTAGACCAGGGATTTGATAATAAATATTCCAAGTTCACTTAATAGGGTTTCATTCATTAGATCACGTATCTGACAAACCTATTCGGAATGTTTCATCATCAATGGACTGTCGTTTAAACACTAAACCAAATTTAGACGACTGGTGAAATAACTCTATTATTTCTGATAACGAGAGTTGTAAATCTGAGCCTCTTCCGTAAAACTCTTTTTACCCACTCAGTTTTACTTGTCGAGGTTTAAAATTATACCTCATGCCTTAGACTCGTGTATGACTCTCATACTTTGTCTTAGGTGACAGTTTAGTTTGACTACGGATGTAATCCGTTTAAACTTTGCTAAGTATGACTCTCATACTTTGTCTTCGGTATGAGTCAACATTGGGATTGGGTATTCTAGTACGCTTTCCTTTTAAATCTGAGAACCATTCTCGATTTATTCTTCCATTCTAGAAAGTTGATCAGCACCTCCCTTAGGTGTGATTCAATGTTGAAACTGTTTTCATGTGTCATCTTAATTCTACATATAGAAATGGCAAAGTTTTAAAACTCGTTATCGTTTTTGAAAAACATTAGTTTCCCCACATTATTCAATAAAAATCGTCCCTGATTGAATAAGTGATTCCAACACCCCAGTTCTTCGGAGTAAAGCGGACGAAGGCCCTACCCTTTGACTCCGTCGTTCCGGGGGAGAAAACTACTTCACTGATCATACCTTATCACTCTTGGTTGATAGATTTCATTAATGAATGACTAATCTATCCTTTTGCCTCGAGTATCCAAGACTCTCTTGCTGATCTCGTTGAGTAGAACCATTTAGACGTGTAGGTCTCTTCTATAGACCTACCCGCATTGTCCCAAGGTAGAGGAGGTACTCTGCGAAGGCCGACCCACCTTCCTCGAACAAGGGCGCAACGAGTGTCTTAATCTGGTGTGAACCCTAACGAGTAGCTCCAGATCGCCTAAGACTTGTTTCTTGATTTAAACTTTGTCTAGTTCTAAGGTCTCTGACTTCATTTGCTTCTATTTTTTTTTTGTATAATGTTAAGCATACTTTGTCGCTTGTTTCTTGATTTAAACCTTTTTCAGAAACATAACAAAATAAACAAAATGCAGCATCTTTTTCAACACTATATTCTAACAACTCTTGATAATCATTAAACCATGACGGAATGAAACGTCTTCCATTATTGTCTTTTGGAAAATTATGGTCCTTTGGTTGAAATGGGTGCGTTGTAAATAGTGTCTACGAATTTCATCTCTATATTTGGATTCATAATTTGAAATTGACAATCTAAGCCCCGGATCAATTGGTAAAGATGATAAATTAAATTCGAGAGGACTTACCAATATCGGAGTCTGTTCCGGTGTTGGAGTCGGTCTCGGTGTTGGAATAGAAAATAACGTTGGAGTCGAGTCTGGAACTCCCGGTGTTGAACTTGATGAACCCGAAGAAAATTTTCTTTTAAAATACCTTTCCATAATTACTAGTTGAACTTGAATACTTGATTAGATGAATAAGAAGAAGAAGTCGTAGTAGAGGATAAGTGATTTTGGTGTGGTTTGAGATGAAGAAATGAGAGACATATATAGAGGTAGAAAATTGTGTAGTTGGATAGATGAATTGAAGTTTATAGGGGTTTAGGATAGATGAATTAAATTTTATAGGATTTATGGTAGATGATTTGAAGTTTGTAGGGGTTTAGGGTAGATGAATTGAAGTTTGTAGGGGTTTATGGTAGATAAATTGAAGTTTGTAGAGTTTAGGGTAGATGAATTGAAGTTTGTAGGGGTTTAAGATATTTGAATTGATTTTATATAAGTTAGTAGTTAAATTGATTTTATTTAAAAAAAATAAAACTAATTTTGGGGGCACCTGGGTTCAAACTTGTGCCACACTGGTTCCCAATGGCAAGAGGATTGCCATATCCACCATCAGGCCACTCTCCAACTCTATCATAACAATGCACGGTCATCTACATATACTTAAAAGCACAAGCACTTCAGAAATAAAATTTAAAATGCAAGTACAGGGTTTCGAACTCATGTCCTTCACGTCAAGGTGATTTGAATCCTTGTACTTTAACCATTACACCTGAATCTTCTTCATGTCATCAAAACACATCGTTATATACATATGCATATATACCTACGTCTATTAAAAAAAAAATTATTACTACTACTACTATTTTTTTTCGGGAGGATCCAGGGGGTGCCATGGATCCGCCCCTGGACGTGATATAATCAAATAAAAATGATAGTAGGGGAATTAAGAAAGTTTGAACTGTTGTGAAAACTAAGTAAAGAAGAGAGATTAGAGATGAGAGAAAACTAAAGACTAAGAACACCATATTTGTACCTTAAGATTGTAGTATAATATTCTACTATTTTGTTGTATCAATTACATTGGATTAGAACCCTTTTTATAGGCTCTACAAAGTAAGGACATTCATGGGCATTTACACAAGGAGTTACATGCATACACATGAATGTGCCTTTAAGTTATAGGTTACATATGACCTCATTAGTGTAGATGTTACACATGATAGTAGTGGAAGACAAAATATTACAATACTCCCCCTTGGATTCCACAACATAAGAAATTGTCTCATTAAAACCTTACCAGGAAAACCCTATGGGAAAAACCATGGTGAAGGAAAAAGAGTACAATGTTCTTCAATATCTTCGATTATTTTAGAAGTAGATACTGCCTCATTAAAACCTTGCCAAGGAAAACCCTATGGGATAAAACCGAAGCGAAGGAAAAAGAGTACAGTTCGAAGATTTACAATGTAAGATATATTTTCACTTTGTCACTTTCTTTCTTAATTCACTCCCCCTCATAGATACTCCCCCTCATAGACGTTCAGACGGTTGAGATTGTGCAAGATCACTTAGCCGACGCATTCCGATGTTATAGACTAATTTCTTGAATGTTGAAGTTGGTAAAGCTTTAGTAAATAAATCTGCAAGATTATCACTTGAACGTATTTGCTTAATTTCTATGTCACCGTTTCTTTGCAACTCATGAGTGTAGAAAAATTTAGGAGATATGTGCTTCGTCCTGTCACCTTTGATATATCCCCCTTTAAGTTGTGCAATACAAGCTGCATTATCTTCATACAATACTGTTGGAGTATCCTTGATTGAGGAAAGTCCACATGTTTCCCGAATATGCTGGATAATAGACCTTAACCATATACACTCACGGCTTGTCTCGTGAATAGCAATTAATTCAGAATGATTGGAAGAAGTAGCTATTATAGTTTGTTTTACCGATCTCCAGGATATTGCAGTATTACCACTAGTAAATAGATACCCTGTCTGTGACCGTGCACTGTGAGGATCAGAGAGGTATCCGGCATCTGCATAGCCACATAATTGTGATTTTATTCCTTTCGAGTAAAACAAGCCCATATCGGTAGTTCCTCGCAAATACCGTAGTATATGCTTGACACCATTCCAATGTCTTTTGGTAGGTGCAGAGCTGTACCTTGCTAATAAATTTACAACAAATGCTATATCTGGTCGGGTACAAGTTGCTAAATACATAAGAGCACCAATTGCACTTAAATACGGTACTTCAACACCAAGAAGATCTTCATCATCTTCCCGAGGACGGAATGGATCTTTCTTTTCATCAAGTGAGCGAACAATCATAGGACTACTTAATGGATGAGCTTTGTCCATATAAAAGGGTTTTAAGACTTTTTCTGTATACATCGATTGATGGATAAATATTCCATTTTGCAAATGTTCGATCTGTAAACCAAGACAAAATTTAGTTTTGCCAAGATCTTTCATCTCAAACTCTTTCTTCAAATATTCAGCCGTCTTAGTGAGCTCTTCTGGAGTCCCAACAAGATTTAAATCATCTACATAGACTGCAATAATGGCAAATCCATTTTCTGATTTCTTAATGAATACACATGGACAAATTGCATTATTAATATATCCTTCTTTCAAAAGGTATTCGCTAAGGCGATTATACCACATCCGTCCTGATTGTTTCAATCCATATAACGATCTTTGTAACTTGATCGAATACATATTTGACGATCCTAACTTAGATGTTTTAGGCAAGTTATATCCATCAGGAATTTTCATGTAGATGTCACTATCAAGTGAGCCATACAAATAGGCAGTGACTAAATCCATTAGACGTGTTTCAAGACATTCCGATGCTGCGAGACTTATCAAATATCGAAATGTTATTGCGTCCATTACAGGAGAATAAGTCTCTTGGAAGTCTATACCCGGTCTTTGAGAAAAACCTTGAGCAACCAAACGTGCTTTATACCTGACAATTTCATCTGTCTCATTTCTTTTGCGCACAAATACCCATTTGTATCCTACAGGTTTTATATTTTCTGGTGTTGGAACTACAGGTCCAAATACCTCTCTCTTTGCTAAAGAATTTAGCTCAGTTTGAATAGCATCCTTCCACATTGGCCAATCTTTTCTTTGTCGGCATTCTTCAATATTTTGTGGTTCATGATCGTCATTATTTGCTATTACATCCAGAGCTATTGCAAAAGCAAATTTATTGTCAGGAATGATTTTGGTTCTTTCCCAACATTCTCCTGTACTAATATAATTAGTTGATAATTCTCTCACACTAGTTTCTTGTGCCTCTTCTGGGGCAGTGAGTTCCATATTGGTGGATTGATTGGTCGTTTCAGGTACATGTGTGCTCTGTGCCTCTTCTGGAGGACTATTTATTTTTTCATGTTTCTTTCTTTTTCGTGGAATGGTATCTTTTGCACCAACAGGCCTGCCACGCTTTAACCGTGTTTTAGATACATTTGTATCTTTAAGTTGATCTTTAGGAATATCAATCCGTGCTGGTGTATTAGCAGCTGGTATATGTGACTTTGTTACTTTCACTGAATCTGTGAAACCATCTGGTAATTGGTTTGCAATCTTTTGTAAGTGAATGATCCTTTGAACTTCAAGTTCACACTGGCTAGTGCGAGGATCTAGATGAGATAAAGAGGATGTACTCCAAGAAATTTCACGTTTTGCCTCATTTTGTGGCTTATCTCCCCCTAACGGTGGAAATTTCTCTTCATCAAAATGACAGTCGGCATATCGTGCAGTAAATACATCACCCGTAAGTGGCTCTAGATACCTTATTATTGAAGGTGAATCAAAACCAATATAAATACCAAGACGCCTTTGAGGACCCATCTTTGTTCGTTGTGGGGGTGAAATTGGCACATATACAGCACAACCAAACACTTTAAGATGTGATATATTTGGTTGTTGTCCAAATACAAGTTGCATTGGAGAGTATTGATGATAAGCAGATGGTCTAATACGAATTAGAGCTGCAGCATGTAATATAGCATGTCCCCATGCCGAACTATGTAATTTAGCTCTTAACAACAATGGTCGAGCTATAAGCTGTAAGCGTTTAATAAAAGATTCAGCTAATCCATTTTGAGTATGGGTATGAGCTACTGGATGCTCAACTGTAATCCCAATTGACATGCAATAATCATCAAATGCCTTTGATGTAGATTCTCCTGCATTATCGAGACGAATTGTCTTTATTTGGTAGTCAGGGAATTGTGCCCTTAACCTTATTATTTGAGCAAGAAGTCTACCAAACGCAACAGTGCGAGTTGATAATAGACAGACATGTGACCATCGTGTTGAAGCATCTATTAAGACCATGAAATATCGAAATGGCCCACAAGGTGGATGGATAGGTCCACATATGTCTCCCTGAATCCGTTGTAAAAAACTAGGTGACTCGATGCTTATTTTTGATTGAGATGGTCGAACAATCAATTTTCCTTGCGAACAAGATGCACATGGATAATTGTTTGGTTGAAAAATCTTCTGGTTTTTCAACGGATGTCCATGTGAATTTTCTATTATTCGACGCATCATTATAGAACCTGGATGACCAAGTCTATCATGCCAAATTGCAAGAGTCATTGAATTGAACTTCTGGTTCATCAAATAATTAGACTCTATAGTTCTTATACTTGTATAGTATAAACCCGAAGCAAAAGCTGGAAGCTTTTCTAGTATCAGCTTTTTGTTTGAGACTATTGAAGTAATACAAAGGCATTCTTTCATTTTGTCACAAGTTGTCTCAATATGATATCCATTATGACGAATATCTATAAAGCTTAATAGATTTCGTGCAGATTTAGTAGAATATAAAGCATTTGGGATATCAATTTTAGTACCATTTGGTAGTATAACAACGGCTTTGCCAGAGCCTTCTATCAGGTTTGTGGGTCCTGAAATTGTGATGACATTAGCCTTGACTAATTTTAGTTGGAAGAAAAATTTCTTGTTCCGCAGAATAGTATTTGTCGTTCCACAGTCGATAAGACATTCATCCCCACAATTTGTTTTGAAATCTTTAGTAAACTCCATGCTAATAAGAAACTAAAAGAAAAATATAGAAATGTTTTAATATTTTATAATAAAAGGAACATAACAAAAACACAATTGTTGAGAAAGCAAATGACCAAAGCAAATGACAAAAGCAAAACATAGTCTAAGAAAAAAAATTCTTCCTAAAAGCATATTAAAACTAGAATTTTAGTATAGATTCTAGTTAACATTTCCATTGTTAAGTAAAACATCAAATTCTTTGCTGCTTGGATCTGCAAAAAAATCTGAAACATCCAGATGAGTTGGATCCATGGATACTTCAAATTCTTTACCACTTTGATCTATGAAGTAGTCAGAAATATCTAAGGGAGTTTTGTTCATCGGTACTTCAAATTCTGCCAAATTGGCTTCTATTTCTTTACCTTTCCCCTTCATGGAATATTGGTAAAGATTAACCAAGTGTTTCGCAGTACGACAAACACGTGACCAATGCCCCTTCATACCACATCGGTGACAATTATATTCACGATGATTAGATGTTTGTACACCTTTTCCTTTGTCATTTTTGTATTTGGCATTATTCCACATCTCGTGGTTTGATGCTAATTTTTGTTCACTTGAATGCCTAATAGGGCCACCACGTTGTCGATTATTATATCGACCTCGACCTCGACCACACCCATTACCATGTCTGCGTTCACGGTTCATTGATGCAACAACATTCACTTCAGGGAATGGTGCAGTCCCAGTGGGATGAGCATTATGATTTTTCATTAACAACTCGTTATTTTGTTCAGCAACAAGAAGACAAGAAATTAATTCAGAGTACTTTGTAAACCTACGCTCTCGATATTGCTGCTGCAGGAGCATATTCGATGCGTGGAAAGTTGAATATGTTCTCTCTAGCATGTCCTCTTCAGTTATATTCTCTCCACATAATTGTAGGCGAGATTTAATTTTATACAATGCTGAATTGTATTCACTTACTGTCTTAAAATCCTGTAAACGCAGGTGCATCCAATCGTAACGAGCTTTTGGGAGTATGACAGTCTTTTGGTGGTCATATCTTTCTTTCAGATTCGTCCATAAAACATATGGATCTTTTACCGTTAGGTATTCAGTTTTCAGACCTTCATGAAGGTGATGACGAAGGAAAATCATTGCTTTTGCCCGATCTTGTGGGGATGTTTCATTTGCGGCCATAATGGTATTTCCAAGATTCATAGCATCAAGATGAATTTCAGCATCTAGAATCCATGTCAAGAAATTTTTTCCCGTAATATCAAGAGCAAGAAAGTGCAATTTTGTAAGATTATCCGACATGATCTAAACAATACAAACAAACAAGTTAGATAAATATGTCTAAGAAAAATACTTGCTTATTTTCTTCCTATTTTTTTTTTTCTCTAAAAATCTTCATCATTGCATAGATATAAATATGTTCATAATACTATTAATAATCACTATAGATGGACATGGTTGATACTAGCAATTTTAATCATGCATACATAGGAAAAAAAAACTAATATGAACAACATTAGAAAAAAAATTGTTTGTTAGAGTTTATCTATAATATTAGATGAAGACTATTTCAATACTATCATGAAAAAGATATATGCTACAAATGCTAATATGAATAGTTATGTCTAACAAACTTACTACCTTCATATTTAATTACTTTTCCTAAAGATGCAAGTGAAGGAAAAAAAATTATTCCTATGTATACTATAAGAATTAAAACTATTTGGAAGTATACTCTCTATGATTCTCTAATCTTCTTAAAAAAAATAGAGCTTCGTGCCGATAACGTGTTGTGAAAACTAAGTAAAGAAGAGAGATTAGAGATGAGAGAAAACTAAAGACTAAGAACACCATATTTGTACCTTAAGATTGTAGTATAATATTCTACTATTTTGTTGTATCAATTACATTGGATTAGAACCCTTTTTATAGGCTCTACAAAGTAAGGACATTCATGGGCATTTACACAAGGAGTTACATGCATACACATGAATGTGCCTTTAAGTTATAGGTTACATATGACCTCATTAGTGTAGATGTTACACATGATAGTAGTGGAAGACAAAATATTACAATATGAACACATTTTTTGTTGTACTTTTTAATTTCGGGCCAATCAATACTGACAATTTGGACCCCCAACTCATTTCTAAACTAGGGTGGATCTTACCCACAACAGGATAGATATTTTTGGACTGTTTACCAATTTTTCCAAAAATTATAGCCACCGAGGGGTATTTAGAGTAATTATCTTAAAACCTCGTATCCTTGGAACTAATTTCTGATGGATTGAAATTCACTCTCCAACTCCTCGTCTTCTCTTGTTTGATTGGTTATCCTAGAGATAGAATTTCTGATGGGTAGGGCGTTTATGTATGTGATTCTGGGTGGAGGTGTAGCTGCTGGTTATGCAGCTCTTGAGTTCTCAAGGAGAGGAATATCTCATGGCGAACTTTGTATCATCTCTGAAGAATCAGTAAATACTTACCCTTTCCTTTATTTCCTTGGTTGTTTAATTGTTTCAAGAGTATCTTTTCTGGGTATATTCTTTCCAATTGAATGTCTTCTTCTTTCTCTCAATATAGCTAAAGTTTTTTATTGCTGAATTTTTCTCACATGATGGGTTAATTGGTTAATGGTTTAGATTTAGCATGAACTACTACTAATAAGTAACAAGAGTATTCAGTTCTACTCAGTGGCGGATCCAGTATTAATGTTTAGGGGAGGGTAAAGTAGAAAAGAAGACAAGTTTTAAAGGAGTTGAACTATAACTTTGAATCTTCTATACTCTATATATAAATATTTTTTTTACTTGGAAACAAATACATATAGTAATACTTATCTTTTATTTTTTTTCTTTGTTGAAAAATAGTTATTTTTACTCCCAAGAACGTATTTTTGCCCTTGTTAATTTGTAATATATTTAAAAATATTTTGGTTCCACTTGTTATGGCGAAGAACAAGCAACAAAGAAAAAGAGTAAATGAAGTAAACAATCACTGAATCACACAAAACGCAAGTGTTTTACGTGGTTCGGTTTGTTAAACCTACTCTACGACGAACAATGGCGTCATGATTTCCACTATGAATGAAGAACAAGTTACAAAGGTTTTTTTATGCAAAAAAAGTTACAAAGAGTTTTGTAGGGTTTCAGTTTATATAGCTCCCTGGAAACCCTAACCCCGACTCTGTTTCTAATTCTAAAAATACATGGACACTCCTTTCATTTATAACCGCTTTACAAAAGCAAAACGGGTCCGCCCTAAACTTTTGTGTCACGGCCTGCGGCCCCTGCGGGCAATTAAACATTGCCTTGAAAAGGTGGTATGCGGGTCGCAAGTTGGGTTAGATATTTACCCATATTCAAGACACTTTGAACAATCTCCATTTGGATCATTTCCAGATTTTTAAGATTTGCTTTCTACAAAGAAGGTCATGCAGTAATTTAGTTTGAATAGTTAATTCAACTTTTGTAATTCTATATTATGGTATATTTTGGGGATGAAGCTATTAAGATCTAGTCATCATATATTTTTCCATTGTGTCATGACCATTTTCCTGATCTAGCCAAATGGTGCGATTTTCGCTTTTGTGGCATCCTGGAAGGGAAAAGGTGCAATACTGAAAGGCATGCATTGGCCTAGAAAAAGATCAATGGGGAATTACTCTTAAACGTTGATTTTTTATTTATTATTGGTTCATTTAACTTATTACTAATGGAACATTGTTCATATTCTGTTTCACGAATCTGCTGCTTCAGTATAACAGATGAAGTGCCAATAGAAAATGGAAGCTTGATAGCTATTTTGATGTCTCTTCATAACAGAATGGATTAGTCGAATGAATCTTTTGTATCTATCGTAATTGGTTGCTCCTAACTGTTTGGTTTAGATAAAATCTTGTAACAAGTTCTTTTGATCTTTCAATTGTTTACATCCACCAAACAAAGTTGATAAGATTTCAGTATTTCCTTGTTCTAAATTATTGATTACTTGAGCTTGGCTTGCTATTCTATGAATCATTGCTCATACTAACTGTCCAAGTTATGCACTGGAAGCCCAATTTCACATGCATATACACCTATTTACATGCATGTTTATAATAACATATATTCAAATCATATATTGAGAGATTCATGTGGGCTAGCTATGACTAGGTTTATGTGAAAGGACATCGCCTAAGACATTAGGGAAGATGTGAATATTTGAAAATTTTCGTAGGTTCGAAAGGTGCCTTATTTTACGATTTAGAAACTTGAATTCAAGTAGTTCTTTGAAACGCAATGTTATATTAGGCACGAAAACGAAGACATCATCTCCATGTAGTTGATACTTATGTGGCTGTATTTTGCCATGATTCTCTTTCTGTTTTGAAAAAGTAAAAAAAATTTAAAAGAAAAGGAAGAAGCTTTCGGGGTATTCTATCCACTAAGCGTCCTACCGCTTGCTGATTCTATTGGTGTCTTACACAGGTTGTGCCTTATGAGAGACCTGCATTGAGTAAAGGGTTCTTACTTCCAGAAGGTATCTCCATAATTTCTTTTTTTGAAACTGCATTACTTGATTGTTTATTTTTGTTACTTCACGAGTTTTTTTGGGTTTTTCTCGACTAAGTTCGCTTAGAACAAATCATCTTGTGGGCAGCGTTTCTAAGTGCAGCTATGGTTGTTTATCTATTAACGGAGATAGACATCCCCAGATTATTGCTTGGTCATTACTAATATGGGTTTGGTTCAATCTATTTATCTATATATACTAGGTTTCCACCGCGCCCGTAGGGCACGGTAGATCCCTCTTGGCTAACGCCGTTATTAGTACATTTTGCTAAAATATGTGACGTGTCTCTTCATCCATTATGGTCAAACACATTTTGGTAATGGGTGTAAGTTGGGGTTGAGCATAAACTTAGATGTGCATGTACCGCTGTTTCTATTTTTCAAAACAGATTACAATATTGTTGATGAGAATTGGACGGAGAGGAATATCCAGAGATAAATCTACGGCCAAGCTCAAAAAACACCATTGTCTATATATATAATGTGATAAATGAAAGGTGGTATGCTTCTATGAGTTTGTGTAAAGATGGTATGATTCTATGAGTTGAGTAAAGGTGCACAATTTACAATTTTTCCGTGCATTTTGGTTGGTGCTATTTGGACATGTTTTACCAAGCTCTAGAGGTTCCTAACTGTAAAATTATCATTTGCAGCTTCTGCACATCTACCATCCTTCCACACCTGTGTTGGGGCAAATGATGAGAAATTGACTCCAAAATGGTATAAAGAACATGGTAATTTTTTTCTTTGTAGGGCTTTCACCCATAAGTGGTTTGGGATCCTACTTATATCCTGCTAATTGAAGATTAAGCTAATTATTGTTTTCCACCCTCGATTTGGAAACTTTATTGATTTCTTCTCGGAAAAAATGAAACTCTAGACAGCAAGAAACTCCATTGGAAGGTTTTCTTGGGTATGGTCACATGGGCCGTTCTTATGGTAGAGCTTTTATGAGATGTCTATTACCCATGAAGATCGACCAGTCCACCGCTCCTTACACTCTTCCAGTTACACATGTTCTTGGACAACCGAAAGGAAAAACCAAATGCAACATAATTTGCTAATATGCTACTGTATCTCTCCACTGCGGAGATCAGGGCTTGAATCTTGTTGTTTCATGAAAAAGAACAAGAAAGACAGAATAGTATTGATAACATCGACCGTAGACAACTTTCACTTCAGCTTCGATGTTGAACCATGTTCGAGGTGCTTTTGAAAAATTTTCACACGATGCATGATCAATTCTTGTAATCACATCGTTTGTTTGGAAACCACCTTCTTATCATCTAATAGAAACTCTTTGTTATTGGATCTTATCTATGTTCGGTTCAGCCTTGAAAATTTAATTGTTATCGAGTAGATACTTGTGTGGTCAAAGCTGATTATATACATATTTATATATACATACACACACACACACACACATATATATATATATATATATATATATATCCTCATTACAACGACTAATTATCAGGATCTGGACCTTTATAGGAATTGAACTAGTTCTTGGAACTCGAGTTCGATCTGTTGATGTGAAGCGGAAAATATTGATAACATCGACCGGAGAGACTTTAAGTTTTAATTACCTTATCGTTGCGACAGGCGCCCGGGTACTAGATTGTATCTCTTAAATATATGTTATTACCTGAAATAAAAGAAGCAACTAAAGCACACAAGTATCTGTTTGTTCTTACTTTAGGCCTGCAAAGGGCAGTTGCCCCTTATTTTACTAGTTAAATTCTCACAAAAACGAGCGACTATTTTATCTAATTTCATCTATCTATAAAATTTAAATGTCAATCTTGGGTTTAGGCTTTAAAGCTTGAAAGATTTGGAGTGAACGGCTCAGGTGCTCGAAATGTATGTTACTTGCGTGATTTGGCTGATGCAACTAGACTTGTCGAAGTGATGCAATCTTGTAGTGGTGGAAACGCTGTTGTCATTGGTGGTGGCTACATAGGCATGGAGTGTGCTTCTTCTTTGGTAATAAATAAATTGAACGTCACAATGGTCTTCCCCGAGGCTCATTGCGGTATGTAGCAAACCGTTTCTCAAACTTGATCCGTCTTCATTCTCTTACACACTCTTTTATACTTGTATATCCATTTTTCTGGTTTTGATCTCTCTTGGGTATTCCAGTTCCTCGATTGTTCACCGAAAAGATTGCAAATTATTATGAGAACTATTACAAATCAAAAGGAGTCAAATTCATCAAAGGAACAGTTTTAACATCGTTTGAGAGGGACTCTGATGGGAAAGTAAGCATGTTTTGATGACAATAACTTACGTTTGCTTGATTTAGGTACTTTTTTCATCAATAACTAAACAATTGAAGATAGAAATCAGTCGTAGTACTTCAGGAAAAACTAGAGATAACTTGCGCTTTATGGACGTAGGAAATAATACCCTACGTTACATCGAAACAGTCTGATTATATCGAAGCACCGGAATTTGCCAAGGATAAACCTGTCTTTAACAATGTACGAACAACAATTGTGACTGGGGAAAAAAATCTCGCAAGAAGTGTTGAATTGTTACATAGATGGTTAGATAACTTTCAAGTCTTGATATTGATCTTTTATTTTTGGCTTACAGGTTACTACTGTAGTTCTAATGGATGGATCCCGACTACCTACGGACATGGTTGTGGTTGGAATCGGAATTCAACCAAACACAAATCTATTTGAGACACAACTAACTCTGGAAAGAGGTGGAATCAAAGTGAATGGACGAATGCAAACAAGTAAGAACTCAGTTTACGCTGTGGGAGATGTGGCAACATTTCCTGTTAAACTCTTTGGTGAGACTCGTCGACTCGAGCATGTAGACTCGGCCCGTAAATCAGCTAAACACGCCGTCGCTGCGATAATGAGCCCAAAGGAGACAGTGGACTTTGACTACTTACCCTTCTTCTACTCTAGAGTTTTCACATTATCATGGCAATTTTATGGGGATAATGTAGGTAAAGTAGTTCATTATGGAGATTTTTCAGGAAGTACATTTGGAGCTTATTGGGTAAATAAGGGTTATCTTGTTGGGTGTTTTCTTGAAGGTGGTACTGTAAAAGAGTGTGAAGCTATAGCTAAGGCGACCTGGCTGAAGCCAGCCATCGATGACTTGGAAGAGCTGGAAAGACTAGGTCTTGAGTTTGCAGTTTCACTAACTCGGCAAACAGTACTGGCCCCAATTGAGGTACCGAGTTCTGGAGTCGTAGAAAGACCAAACTACCCGTACCATGTCTCCGCGGGGGTTGTTCTGGCTGCAGCTATTGCTGGGCTTGGTTACTGGTACGGGCGAAAACGGAGAAGATGGTAGAGGTTTCCGAGTGGTATTGTATAACATATTGTTGTAGACTGGAAATACTTGGATTTCAGATCTTACATCTCTATTTATTCAAAATTTGGCAATTAAATAAGGGTTATTTCAAATAGCCCCCAAGTTTATGACTGGTTTCCTGCCCAACCGCCTACTTTATTAAAAATACCTAGATGGCCCCCTTTTCGAGTTACCGTTATAACTCCGTTAACCAGTCATCATTTCTCTCTCCTCCATCTCATACCTCTTTCTGCCACCTCATCGTCTTCACCGACGAAGGTCGCCGACCGGCCAATTTTCCGGTCGGCGACCTTCAAACATTAAAAAAATTCTCTTTCTTCTCTCTCTCTCTAAATACACCGGCGAAGGGTTCCGGAGTAGGTCTGTTCGTGGAACAGACCGAACAGATCTGTTAAACGAACAAACAATTGCAGTGCCCATGAATCTTCTTCATCAATTTTCATTGGGTTATTTCCCTAATAGCCTTCAACTTTGTGACCGGTTTCCTGCCTAGCCCCCTACTTTATCAAAAATACCCAGATGGCCCCCTTTTTCAGATTCCGTTATAACACCATTAACTAGTCATCACCTCTCTCTCTCCTCCATCTCATCATCTCTCTCTGCCACCTCATCATTTTCACCGGTGAAGGTCGCCGGCAGCGACCTTCAAACATAAAAACAAAAAAAAAGTTCTTTTTTTCTCTCTCCTCTCTCTTTAAATTTTTTTTTATCTCACCTCTCTCTCTATCTCTCTAAGTACTCCGACAAAGGGGGTTTCCCTTCGCCGGAGTCTGTTCGACAAACTCCGGCGAAGGGAAATCCCATTCGAGGTGAGATAAAAAAATATATTTTTTTAGAGAGAGACGAGAGATTTTTATTTTTTTTAATGTGATGCCTAGTTAACGGTGCTATAACGGAATCTGAAAAAGGAGGCCATCTGGGTATTTTTGATAAAGTAGGGGGCTAGGCAGGAAACCGGTCACAAAGTTGGGGGCTATTAGGGAAATAAACCAATGCAAATTGATGACGAAGATTCATGGGCACTACAATTATTATCAGTTGGCTATCTACGGATAGGTCCGGTATCCACTTACCTTTTCTCTTTATTGTTGCCACCTTGTTCAGTAATTCTTAAGATGGAGAAAATCATTAAGAAGTTCTTGTGGGGAAATATCAGCTCCAAGAAAAAGATGCATTGGGTTGGATGGGATAAAGTTTGGAGAAAGAAAAAATTTGGTGGTTTGGGTATTAGAAAGATTAAAAATACTACCACGACTTTATTAGGGAAGTGGGTTTGGAGATATGGTGAGGAAAAGGATAGCATGTGGAGAAAGGTTATTCAAATAAAATATGGTGGACAAGATCATGCTTGGTTTTCTAATTTAATTGGTTTATCACACGGTGTAGGTAGTTGGAAGAGCATTTCAAGAACTTCACTATGGTGGCAGCTCACACGTCAATTGAAATTCACAATGGAAAACAGACAGATTTTGGGAGGACCAATGGATAGACAATGAAACTCTACAGAATAAGTTCCCCGCTCTATGGAGAAACTCAAATAAAAAGAATTGTTGTTTAGCGAATTGTGTTCTAGGTGTTGGCAGTCTCAAGGCGTGGAACCAGGGACTAAGGAGCACATCTAGAGACTCGATTTTGGAAGACATTGCTTCCAATCAAGATCATAGTCCAACCCATTTTCCGAGGAAGAAAGCTTGGATGGAAAAGGTACCCACTAAGGTCTCTTTCCTTTTATAGGCTTGTATCCTCAATTCAACCCCCACTATGGAGATGCTTCAAAGGAGGGCTTTCAATACCCACACATGTGCCTTTTATGCAGATCAGCTGAAGAGAATGCCTCTCACTTGCAGGGGCGTGGAAGAGGGGGTGCCATAGGTGCGACGGCACCGGGCCCCTCTCACACGACAAGAAAAATCGAAGAAATTGAGGCCCCCTCGAATAACTTATTTCGGTATAAATATTTAAAGGACTAAACCTTTATCATAACTTCGTTGTAGCTCATTTGGTAACCTCCTTGTTTTACAAACAAGAGGTCAAGAGTTCAAATCTCACTACCTTCATTTTTTTTTCTTTTTTAAATATCAATTACAAATATATGCTTCTAGACTAATGATTCAAAGGAAGTTTAATAAGTATTGTGTTCGTCCTTTTTTTTTTCAAAAATGATTCTTGAAAATTTGTATAGAATTAAAATTAATGTTTTTTTATCTTGAAAAAAATAAATGGTTGGCAAGTTATTTTGTCATAAATATTTTTTTTAATTGTCTTAAATAGTTTGAAGCATCAAACATATTCAATTGTTATATTCATTCACATACATCTAAAATATATCAAAAATGAATTTAGTAACCAAAGTAAATTTTTTTGGTTAACTATGATACGTATA
Source organism: Eschscholzia californica subsp. californica (assembly GCA_002897215.1). Taxonomy (NCBI): domain Eukaryota; kingdom Viridiplantae; phylum Streptophyta; class Magnoliopsida; order Ranunculales; family Papaveraceae; genus Eschscholzia; species Eschscholzia californica. The sequence goes on from BEHA01000861.1 coordinate 915,956, forward strand.
AGAAATTTTTTCGTCTTATATTATCGAAGGGCCCCAAATAAAACTTCGCACCAGGCCCCGTTTTTCTCAGCCACGCCACTGCTCACTTGCTCATCTCCTGCAGCTTTACTGAAATCATATGGAGATATTTCCGTCCGGTGATCGATTGTCCGTTTCCAATGCCATCCACTTTGGATACTTTCTGCAGGATTTGGAAGTTTGAGAAGTCAGATATGATGAAAAGATTCCTTCAGCAGGTTATTCCCCTTTCCATTTGGTGGCGTGTTTGGTTAGAGAGGAATAATCGACTTTTTTGTGATGTTGCTAACTCCTCTGATAGAGTTATTATGTCGATCAAGGACACCATTTTCAAATGGGGCTTGCCGACTAGGTACTTTGAGAATTTATCTGTGCGGTTTTTGGTAAATTTTTGGGAGGATATAGTTTCTAATATCTAAAGTCTCCCAATCTCCGTTGTTTTTGTAGTTTTTTTTTTTCGTGCTTCCTAAGTACTCGGTTAATATATTATCCTTCTTAAAAAAATCACCAACTTCTCTATCTCGGCTAGAAGCCATCTCACATCTTTAGCCAGATTCTTCGAATTGAATCAAGGTTTGATTAAGCAACTAGATCAGATAGTTGAATGATACAATTTATTTGTCCAACGAGCTAATTAGCGACAGTATCACGAAATAAGGAATAAGGTTGTTTTCTCCTTACTTTGGTGGAACAGAGGTTGAATGATGGATATTCCGAATACCAAGTTTTTTAATTATTAGCTGAAGAACGACCATGGGAAGGCATTACAATGGTACCAATGGGCTCTTAAGTTCACTCATACAGAAAGCTAGTTTAATTTAGTGAAGAGGTGGGTAAAATCACTTATCATTATATCAAAAGGAGTTTTAACGTTTATCGAACATGACTTTGGAAGTTTATTTAACATGGTTAATGATTTACCCGATTTTTTTTTGGACCAATTGCTTTATAAGTAGATTGAAAGAAAGAATTTCTAGTTATTGAGGCCTTCATACCCTCACGATTTATCAACTGCTATTGAGATGACAAGATTGTACGAAAAAACAAAGCAACGGTGATGCTATGCCCCAGACATGGCTGGACACACTAATAGGCTGGCCGAACCCAGCCCATTAGGGAATAGGGTGGTCGACTAGAGTAAGGGACAAATAATAGAAACTAGTTTTTATTTTGTGAAATCCTTATTCAGACTTCTATTTTGGTTTTTAAGGAAACCTAATTAGGGTTGAACTCTAATTTAGGCATTCTATATAAGGCCCTCATTAGAGTTGAATAAGGTGTGGAAAATTCTCAAGAAGTTTTCTAACTCTACAACATCAAGTAGGCAAAGAAAGAGAGAATTAATCCCAACTATCTATCTAGTCTAAAGAAGAAGGTGTTCTTCGTCTAACCACAATTAAGGTTCTACTTAAACTTGAGGTGGGAGATCAAGTTGATTACTGGGTGTCTCAAGTAGAGGAGCAACAATTAGATCTTTTGGTCTTCTTATTCAACTGAAAAGGTTCGAGGGAAAAATAGGGATTAAGGTAATCTCTAAACTACTTAGTGATGTTATAGCGAGGAAAAAAAATACTAGTGTTAGACATTAGATGTCTAAGATTCCGCTTAGAACACTAGGAGACACCATAACCCAACAATGGCGTCAAAGCTTCTTGCACGTAGCTAATTTTGGCTAAGTTTCTACTACTCTATGCTTGTTTAGATAGATAGATAAGTCTAAAAGTAGTTTTAGACATCAATTTGATAAGTTTTGAACGAGATTTAAAAGTTATTCAATTTGATTTAAAGTTGATGATTGAAAAGAGTTTCAAAGATTCGATTTTGATCGACTTCGGTTTGAAAAGTTTTTCAAAAGAGTTGATTTTCATTAATTTAGAAGTTGTTTGAAAAACAAAATTTGGGGTTTTAGAAGGTTTCTAAAAGTTGGAACAATAGCTATTGAGAATAGCAAAAGAAAAAAAAAAACTTTGGAAAGTTGAGTTTTTTTTGGAAGTTTCCAAAAATCTGCCCACGACGCTTCCCGGGCAGACGCATGCGCGTCTCGAGTTTAAGGACGCATGCCTGAAAAACCCGAGTGCGTCCCGGACTTGGTCCGAGTAATCCTAGGCATCTCGGTCTTGGACCGAGATTGCCTCGGACCTCGGCCATGGGCCAGACGCGTCCTAGACGAGTCTCGGACGGCCTAGGGCGTCTCACTTTTGGCCTAAAACTTCTTGATAGGCTCGACCTCGAGTCAGACGCGTCTAGAACGCGTCTCGCCCTTGGCATAAAACGTCCTAGGTGTTGGGTTTTGGTGTCACCTATTGTTGTTAGCGGAATCTCAGACATCTAATATGTCTGACACTACTTTCTAGGATCACATGCAAGAACTAAAACGGGAAGAAGAATACCTTAATCGCTTTCCCTCGAACTTTGATTCCGACACCTTTTTGGAAGATAAAGAGCTCCAAAGTGTAGTTCCTCTACTTGAGACACCGAGTAGGTTGATTTGAATTCCCTTCTTAATGTCCGCTAGGACCTTATTGAAGGTTGAGAAGAAGAACACCTTTCTTCTTTGACTAGATAGATGATTAGGAGCTTTTTCTCTAAAATCCCTCTCTCCACTTTATGTTTGTAGAGATTGATTTTCTCTTGATAAAATTCCACACCTTTTCGGTTCTCTAGTTAGTCCTTATATATAAACCCTTGACTCAGAATCATATTCAAACTAGGATTCAGTATGGACCGCAAAAAAGATAAGTCAGAAACCCTTTCTGACTGGGATTCCTAGATGAATAGGTTCCATCTAGGGTTTCCCCTTAGTATGGCCGACCATATCAGCCCCCTTAGTGGGCTTGGCCTGGCCGGCCCATTGCTCCAGCCGACCATCATATGGCCGACCCCTTTTAGTTTTTTTCGGGCCTCCCTTTCGGGTCCAGTTCTTTCTATCTCTATCTGGACTTTTTCCGAATCCTTTGGGCCTACCAAACTGGATCTAATTAATCTATTTGCGAAGCTCCCACTAGTCAATTCTCTTTGTTCAAGCAACCACTCTTTGGTGTACCCCGTTATAGGATCCGTTCTATTTTAGCCGCGAATTACCTAAGTGATTCGACGATCGTAGTTGGCTTCTAGCCAAACATTACGATCCCTAATTTAACCGGACTAGATGATCTTCCATATTAACTCATGGTAATCCTATTTGAAAAATTGCATGCATTGGCAGCTAGGTCAAAGGACACTCCTTCAGAAGGACATTCCTTCAGACCTGTCTGAAAGGACATATCCTTCAGTCTCCCACTTGTACTTAAAACAAGTGTAATGCTCGATTTTTATGTCTCTTCGCATCTCATCTGATACGTCATCTATTTCATACTTTTCTTGATCCAGAGGATAAATGTCAAAATAAATTATTAACTCTTAATCCATTTGAGCACGACCATGCATTTTCAGTCATCAATCCTCATGTGGCGTTGAGATACTTATCCTAATTTTACTTAGGAGGACATATTCCATTCTTGTACTACCATTTAACTTCATGTCTATCATGTCTCACCCGATTTCTTTTTTTATAACCTCCTTTCACGACTCGACGTTCAACGAGACCAGAGTTCAACATTCCTTACATAAGATGAGCAGAACACTAATGTTTTGAGAAATCTCTCCAATTTTCCAAATGAGAGTTTTGACGTTCATCTCTTCAACTTTTAAAGCACTCTGATTTGTGGGTTTCCAGTGTATCATACTATACACCCATGCATGGTGCCTGAATACTCATTATTCCTATAGCCCGAGAAACAACGCTATCTGTCAATCTCTCATGCTAGTGTTCGTTAGTCATTATTGTCCATCTAATGATCTAGACTAGGGACGATATAATGATATGGTTCCACGTTCACTTAGTAGGGTTTCATTTACTAGATCACACATCTAATAATCCAACTGGGAACATTTCATTATTTATGGACTGTCGTCTAAATTCTAAACCAAAATTTAGATGATTCAAATAAACTATTTTATTTCGGATAATAAGAGTTTGTAAAAGTGAGTTCCCACGTAAAACTTTTTTACGCACTCAATTTTACGAGTCTTTAGGACATTCTAATATGATCCTAATTCCTTAGATTTTCTACATCTTTCATGTTTGCTCTAAGGTGATAGTTTAGTTGTGGATTTCATCCATTTTATACTTTGTTTATCATTTTTTAAGTGAAGGACGGCTCCATCAGATTCTGTGACAATATACTTTTTTTAAAACTGAAATTAGTACTTCCTAAGTTCTAATTATTTTCTTTACCTAGTAGAGTTTGCAACAACTCCTAGCCTGAAACTCTTTTCATCTGGTTATCTTTCTTTTTGGAATATTGCATTTTATGACCTGCTTCAACTTTTATTGCTTTCTCAGATTTTCTCCTAGATGCTCCCAGCGTCATGGGCAGTCCTCTGTTAGCATTCCAAAGTCCCTACTTTGAAATTTTGGGTGAAGACATCTTATACTTTAAGTATGTTGGGGTATTAATCATGACTCTCATGATCGATCTTATGTGTAAGACATAAGTAACTTTCTCATGTATGCTATGAGAGATGGGTAGAATTTCTCTCTCAGAGTATTTCTCATTAGATCTCTTCAGGACTTTCTTGAACGAGTCCTATCAACTACTTTGTCTATCGTCATAGACTCTTGATGCCCAAATGTGTTTTACCCTTGTCTGGTGTCCTTTTATTGAGTCAGCTCCCAACTGCTTCAACATTCTGAATGTTGATCTAATATCTTAGTATGTTCCATACATACAGGACCAAAAAAAAAACCTTATTACTCACACTTACTGATGAGTCATGAAAATGGCTCATTTGAATCTCTTAACTCAGAGTAGTTAGTCCATTTTGAACGGTTACTCTGATGATTTGCTTGTTTCTCTTGTCCAGGTGCCTTCTATGGAATTGGGCGCGAAAAACAGTTAAAATCGGGAGATTGACACATCAGGGGAATTTCGGTAATTTGGTGCTAATGATGCTCTGGTAGTTTGGTCTATTTTGACACTCGGATGAAACTATAATTCAAGACGAACTCGTGGGCGAAAACGGAAGTGAAATCAGAATCCGGATGAGAAAAATAGAGAGGGTCAAAGTTTTGATCCAAATCGGTTGACTATATAGCCTCCAGATGACACGTGGCGGCCAATCTAACGGTCAGATGATAGTTTCGGTACTTTAGTGGGCATTCTCGGGACGGCCATTGGGATTTGGTTTGAAACTTGTTTGGTGTAACGCATAACAACTTACTACGGTGGGCCGAGCCAATCTGACGGTAAGGTAACGGGCACGCGTATATGTAAGAATCGAACGGCTGTTTTTTCCTTCACTCGATGTACCTAGATGTAACGAATCCTTTCCTTATTGCCAGCACACTACCGATTGGGTGATTCCCCCAATTAACAGGAGATCTTATTCTTTCCATCTTTCTCTCGTCTCTACCCTCTGGATATATTTCTAGAGGAGAGAGAGAACGCTGAAAGGAAAGAATAGAGAGAAAAGGAAAGCCGAGAAAGAGAGAAAGAAAGGAAGTTTGTAGACCGAGAAGGAAGGATATTTTTAAGAAACAGAAAGAGATGAAGATAAGACCCGAGAGGAGGAAATTCAGAGTTCGATTGAAGATTCAACATGATTTACAGCAAGATTTGAAAAGAGATAGCTGGGTTCGATGAGATGGGAGATTATCTTCATGATATTTTCTGACCTTCTCGGTTAAAGGAGATATCTTTTATTAAGAGAGAAAGAAGACAGGTTGTATTGGGATTCTTCTTCGGCTATTCTATAAAAACAGAGTGAAGAAAGGAGAGAGGATGATCTCGATTGAGGGGGCTCGGCTTTGAACAAAAAAACAAAAAACAGAGATCATCTCATCTCGGCTGGGAGGAGCCTCTCGAGCTCACCAAACTAGGAAGATCGGAGAGAGAGAGAGACAGAGACAGAGAACAAACCATTTTTTTATCATCATCTTCTTCTTCTTCTTTTGGGTTTTCTTGTATTTTCTTTAGTGAGATAAAGGGAGAACAGAGAGAGAGAAAGAAAGAAACAGAGAGTTAGATAGTGAAACAGAGAGAGATGCAAAGAAAAATGTATTCATGATCATAAAATTTGTTGTTTTTTTGATTGATTTCATCAATATAGTTTCATTCTTTTCTGTTACATTAGATATATAGAGATAAAGGAAGAGTTATATTAGAGAGAGAGAGAGATTATAGAAAGTTAGAGAGAGAATTCAAGTGGGGAAGATGAGAAAATTGAATGGAAAATAATTTTCCCACAGAGAAAATATTTCCGAGAAGATGAGAAAATCGTTTTTCCTAAGGGTCTGTTTGTCTGGAAAACGGTAAAAACAGAAGGAAAACTGCTCCTTAGGGTGCGTTTGGCTGCAGACAGGAAATCATTTCCAGCGAAAGTTTAGTTTTCTCCCTATTTCTATTTTATTGTTTATATGTACTTTAATCTCGTATTATGATTATCTAATCCTCTAATCTAGGGTTAATGATGAAACCATATTCAAAGTAGTTATCGGGGTTTTAACGAAAACATCTCCCGGAATTAAGATAGTTCATTATCCGAAATTCTGAGTTATAAAAAAGAGATTTAATTTATCTAATTATTGGTTCTTAAACTGATTGTATGTGGTGAATTCAGAAACCTTAGTCTCTCTCCCATTTCACCTCCCCCCATTCGAGTTTCACCTTTTTAATCGTTTTAATATTTTATTTTAAAACCAAAACCAAAATCAAAACCAAAACCCGTATTAATTCTAAGTTTTAGAATAGTTTAACTAGTCTCTGAGGAACGAACCGGTCTTACCGGAATTTATTACAACTTGACACCCGTGCACTTGCGGGTGTAGACCTATTTAGGGTAACCTTTCTAGGCCCATCAAGTTTTTGGCGCCGCTGCCGGGGACTAGTTTTAAATTTTTTCTAAACTTGGAAAGTTTTTATTTTTGGTAAGTTTTTATTTTTGGCCACTTTGACTTGCTTCTCTATTTTTGGTGTGTAGGGCATTAAGGAGCGAAAGAGAAGACGCAAACAAGGAGGAGGAGTCGAAAAGAAGAAATTTACAGTTTTATTTTTATTTTTTTTATTTTTGGTGAAAGAGAGACTTTAGACTTTCTAGTTTTTATTTTTGGATTAAAGTTTTGACCCTAAATTAAAGGGCTAAATTGTAACCGAAAAACCAAAAAGAAGCCTCGGGTTCGGACACTTAAGGGAAGAGTGGCCCGGGTCGTCTACAAAGGTCATCGCCCGTCTTGAACGGGAGGTAATTTCTCTGACCACCCACGAATCCCCTGTAAGTGGGTACTTGTATGTTTTTTTGTGTGCCTCATTGATTTGACGAACTGCTTAGTTTAATCGTCTTTAGTAAGGGCACAAACCCCATTACAAGATAGGAGTCGGATTTCATCACCGATCTCTTGCCCATTTAGGAAACAACGTTGCGAATCCCAAACCTCACTTAAAATTAAAATCTAGTTTAGACATTGGCCTTAGGGTATCGAGCTCATAGGATCTTTAAAACAATCCAGGAACTCGATTTTTATTTGGGCATTCCAAAAGGGAAAGTGTCATACAATTCTTTAAAAAAGGCCGCCTCGAGAAGAGGAAACGTTGCCTCAGGTTGGACGGTTGCAATTTTTCATAGTTGGCTGTCACCTGGAGAATTGTTTGACCATAGTACTTTGACGGAGTAACCCTCATAACAATCATAGTTCAAGCTTTGTTACGAAGTAAGAGCTGTCTAGAGTTTTAAGTGAAATTGACCAACCTGTCTGTCGTCTAGATTTTGCTTAGATTGCTTGGTTGAGTCAGCTTGATTGTGGTTGTTTTCCTCCTAGGATCTTCGTAGTGCTTCCTCGGTTTTCGTGTTAAAAAAAAAAAAAAAAATTGACCAAAAGAAAGGAATCAAGTGTAGTTTTTGTAAGTGTCAATTCTCATCTTGTGATCGTGCCTGACCATCATGGCACATTTTTCTAATGGATGGACGTACCCTGTTGATGATGATGACCTTGATCTAAAGGGACCCGTCATCAACCGAACTGATATAACCTTAAGAGAATACCAACAGTTGCGTAAAGACTGCCTTAACCGACCTGGTACGACTTTAAGAGATTATCAACGAATTAACGAGGGGAATAGGCTAGTTGAGCCTACCCGAACTGGTATGACCTTCGGGGAATACCAACAGATGAGTAGAAACGAGCCTAACCGACCTGGTATCACATTTGGAGATTATCAACAAATGTGTAGAGACGGTCCGACTAGTGAGTGGAGTAGACCAGAACCTGATCGATCTCGTATGACATTAGGAGAACACCGACAAATGTATAAAGATGGTCAAAATAGTGATGGATATGGTCCGACATCAAATATATATAAGAGACCTTATAGTCCACACTATTCTGAGACTAATGACTTTAGAGGCAGGTATGATCCTAATATGTACGGTGGGAGTTTTTATCAAGAGTCTTCTTTTAATTACACTAGTAAGCCTTATTATGAGGAGACTCTTGAAGATAGATCTCGATCAGAGTCCGAGAGTCGTCTTATTGAGATGATGTCACAATTTGCGACTCAAACGACGCAGGAGATTGAATCCTTGACTCAACAGGTAAAGATGCTTAAGTCACAGTCATTCGCCGACGAGGAAGGGGTTTCACAACCCCAAACTCAGGAAGGTACTAGGTACGATGATCCTAATATGTACGGTGGGAGTTTTTATCAAAAGTCTTCTTTTAATTACACTAGTGAGCCTTGTTATGAGGAGACTCTTGAAGATAGATCTCGATCAGAGTCCGGGAGTCGTCTTATTGAGATGATGTCACAATTTGCGACTCAAACGACGCAGGAGATTGAGTCCTTGACTCAACAGGTAAAGATGCTTAAGTCACAGTCATTCGCCGACGAGGAAGGGGTTTCACAACCCCAAACTCAGGAAGGTACTAGGTACGATGACGAGGTTAATACGTCTAACCCTAGTACTAAGTTAAATGTCGATGAATTTACTGATAATACCCTAGAGCCTGAAAGGTCTGATGTTGACTTGTTTCCTCTACTCGTGTCGCCTCACCATGATCGGACTACACTAGACGTTCGTATTCAAGATGATGGCTCAATGAGCAAGTTTGGGGATGACACAATTCTTAACTTTTCGACATTTGAGATTTGTAAGGAGTCAGTCTTAGATGAAAAGCTAAGAAGGCATGATATTATGAATAACAGCGAGGCCGCAGATGTCTTTGAGGACATTGATGACGCTAGAGACATGTTGGATAGTTTGTCAGACTGTTTACCTAAGGAAACCATGGACCTTGACGTGGTCCCCAAGCATATTGCCTTACCCTTAGAGTCTAGTTTGACCTTTCACATGGTCTCAGACTCGGTTGTTGATCCCTTTTGGGACACTTCAGATGTCTCCTCGAGAACGTCTATGGAAATAGTGGATATTCTATCCACTAAACTTGCAGATGACTTTCTGCCTTCGACGGATATATTGGCCCTTCATTGTTATGTCGATCCTTTTGATGACTTTCTAGACGTTGGTCCCAGTATTTATAGTTACTTAGTGGACTGTGCATCCACTAAGTTTGGGGATTGCCCTTCTTATCTGATAGTCTCACATGCACTCGCTGCAATTCACAAAAATGTGAGACTATCGTTTATTGAAAAATTTGTGTTCTGGGTGGACCCACAGATGTATCGAATATTGGTTTACAGTTAATCACATATCTGTAATCCAGTAGGTTAAATCTTTTCTATTTTTTTGAATCATCTGTTTCGTCTGGCTGAAGACGTTAAACTTAGCGCTTTCTGGGAGGCAACCCACGGTTAGGACGTTGGAATCAGGTAATATCTTTCCCTTCACCCTGTTATCTTTTTGCATAGTCTTCAGAACATTGAGGACAATGTTCGGTTTAAGTTTGGGGATGTTAGGGGAATGAATTTTATTTTTTGCTAAGTCCTTATTTCAAAAATTCAAAAGGGTTCAAATTTTAAATTTTTGGATTGAAAATGTGAGTCTAGTTATTTTTGCTTGTTAATAGTTATAGAGTCTAGTTGGTTGTACTACACTTTTGCTAAAGATTTTTTCACGAATTTCGAGTCTTGAGGTTGTCTATCGATTTGGATCAAAACTTTTTTTTTGTTCTTCGAAAGAAACAAACATCAAATGAAAGGACTACTCTTCTAGTCGTCCTCTTCTGAAGAAGAAAATCTTCCTTGTTTTTCTTCCCTAATTCTTTGTCTCCTTCTCTTTCTCTCTCTACTCTTTCTCTCTCCTCCTTTACTCTTTGTTTGGGTTAGAATTTTAGTTGAGATTTGAACTACAATAAAATAAAACCCGATCTCTATCAAAAAGGATTACTTGGGTAGTTTAATTTCTACTCAAACATATGGAGCAGCTTGTAAACTTCATAATTCGTCCTCCTAGGTAATCTAAGAAAACCCAATTCAATTTTTTCATCATTTTACTTCCAATTTATGATTAGAGAGAAGATTCCCAAACTAGAAATTGTGGGTTTTGCCTTGGTGGTTACAGTGAGATCGGGTCCGAATTTAGTGAGATTTATTTATGGGTTCTATATGTGGTGTTGAAATTTTATGAACCCTTTTTTTCCTTATTAGATAGACTTGAATTTGAATTTTATGCTTGTATTTATTAGGGTATTTGAATTTACTGAATGGATTAGTTTTGACAAATTTTGGGTGAAATTCTACCTGGGTCAGTGGGTCTTTTATTTTTGAACTGTGTGGGGACTGTTTGAATTTTGAGTATTTTGTATTCTTGCATAATTCCAAAAAAGCTTGAATATTTGATTTTCCCACAGATTGTCAAGTTGGGGATTTGAATTGAATCCCTTTTTTTAATACTATACTAAGTTTCTCTCTCTCTCTCTCTCTTTTTGTCAAGGTTTTTTCTCTTTTTGTCAAGGTTTTTTCACTTTTGCCACGTGTCATCTGGAGGCTATATAGTCAATCGATTTGGATCAAAATTTTGACCCTCTCTATTTTTCTCATCCGGATTCCGATTTCACTTCCGTTTTCGCCCACGAGTTCGTCTTGAATTCTAGTTTCATCCGAGTGTCAAAATAGACCAAACTACCAGAGCATCATTAGCACCAAATTACCGAAATGCCCCTGATGTGTCAATCTCCCGATTTTAACTGTTTTTCGCGCCCAATTCCATAGAAGGCACCTGGACAAGAGAAACAAGCAAATCATCAGAGTAACCGCTCAAAATGGACTAACTAGTCCGAGTTAAGAGATTCAAATGAGTCATTTTCATGACTCATCACTTACCTTCTTGTCGAACAATATTCTACATGCTTTTAAGAAAACAAACCCTTTGAATTTCCTTTTGAATGTTTATATATCGACTCCTTTGGTAGGCATTATTACATCGACCTTCGATAATGTTTGCTTAGTTCTCTAGTTCCACGAGTCAGTTATCTCCCAGATGCTGGCCTCCATGTACTAGTTAATCTTTTATAATAAGAGCAACCTTCATTCATAATCTCTTATTTTAAATTCGTTGTCTTGATCATAAATCTTGGGAAATTACAAATGTTTCCATCCTTGCTTGGTTTTCGAATCTTAGGCATCATCCTGTTTAAGAATTGGACTAAGTTTTAAATTTGACTTTCAAACATGGATTCCATTTCTGATCTTATGGCTTTCTGCCAATTTTCAGAGAGTATGGTTCCGTTATAGCTTTTGCGTGGGTCTTCTAAGACTCACATGTGGTGAACAATGCAGAGGGCAACTCGAGTTCCCAACTCTTTTGTTCGCCTTTTCTTTTCTTACTGTATTAATTGATTTTTTGCTTAGAGTTCGAATTGAAATTCGAATATTTTTCCCACTTGTCTTCTTGAAACTCCTATTTTCAAGGAAGACACCATCGAGAGCAACAATCGCATTGTGTTCTGATGGTCTGTGGACATATCCCATTTGTTTCTTTTGACTGATTACTAAGAAACTATGTCTAACACGTTTATTAGACATAAATAAAAGAGTGTTTTTAGAACTCTTCTAGTGCTCTTTTATTTGCTATAGAATATTTAGGTCTAGTGGTTATGCATTAGACACTTTTATTTTTGGAAGACAGTGTGTTGACTTATCTAATCAATTTTTCTCTAATAAAGTGTGATATCTCTTAGCAGAGATGTTGTCTTTACAGCTTGTTAGATATTCATTTTGACTTAGATTTTGATCTCATCAAACGATCTACAGTCAAGTTGAACGATGTTTTGTTTCTAAAACTTGCCTTTTATCAAGTATTTTTTAGTTTATTCTAGTCAGGTTAATCATTATCTTATATCTAACACAAGATTTGATGATTAATTGATCTATCTTTGTTAAAAGATAATCTTGTCAAATTGTTAATTAACACATGATTCACTAGTGTTGAGTTATTCGAAATCAAACAATTTCTAGTGTTTTATGCTTTCGGATTTCATGCTTCTCTAACTCATATGACTAGATTTAACAACTAAGTTGAATCATTAGGTATTAATATTGTAAGTTAATTAGGCATTTTTAAAGACATTATAAAATATTGAACTGAAATACTTAATTATCTCCATAATCTAAGAGTAATAGAGACGATGTCTTAAAATAAAACTAATATCAAAATTAAAGTAAAGCCTGTAGAAGATTATGAACCTTCTCGAGCCACCTCAGCAACCCTTGCCTCGTTTTCTTTTGACAGGTTCATCTCTTCTTCAATTAAATACTTAACTCCCACTTGCTCCTATCATTCAAAATTCTATGAGCATCATGTATCACATACCTAAAAGGAACGTAGTTGATTGAATCAACTTTTAACATTTATACCTGAGTCAGAACTCTCAACTCCATTTATTAGCTCTTCCAGGTAGTTTGGAGAGTTTCTCATCAATAAATGAGATGTGTCATCACAATAGAAACAATTGCCATCAGTAAGGGTATCTCTGGACTTGGCAACTTGTTTGCCTCTTCTTTGTCCAGATCGTCTCCTTTTCCGAACGCAACCATATCCCGAATCGATACCCTTTTGACTACTAAGAATTTCTTCCTTAGTCTCAGGTAGCTTGATTTTACTTTCAGCTACCTCCTGAATTGTGAGCAGACATTCCGAAGAAACATTTCCAAATATTTTATCAAAGTTTCATCTTACATCTTCAAAGCCATCATGTCATGAATGGAAAATTATGTCGGTTTCCATAGAGACTTCCATATGAGCTCCAATCCATTCTATGTATTTCAAGCCGTCCTCCTAGTACAAACTTAGAGATCCTATATCTCTCCATTTGACATTCTATTCGGAATAAATCCCTTAGTTGTTGAATGATACTGTATGCATCCACGTCTATTTTAGCCGCGAATTACCAAAGGGATTCGACGATCGTAGTTGGCTTCTAGATAAGCATTACGATTCCTAATTCGACCGGACTAGATGATCTTCCATATTAAGTCATTGTAATCCTATTCGACAAATTGCACACATTTCCATCTTGGTCGAAGGACACTCCTTCAGAAGGACATATCCTCCACTAGCCTAGGGACAGGACGCGTCCTAGCCCAGACATGGGCCGAAATTTTCAGGCCTTCACCCGAGTGGGAGTTTTTAAGTCGAAAGTCCGATTTGTCTCCCGATCCCACCCAAATTTTACCAAAATTGTTATGGGCCCCCCGAACGCTTGAAACGGGTTTTTCTTAAAATTGATTTGGAAATCATTAAAAGTCAAACCAAAGTTTTCCGAAATTGAACCAGCCCCTCCGAAGGCCCAAACAGAGTTTTTCTTAAAATTGATTTTGGAAATCATTAAAGATAAAAACCAAAATGCACCATTAGTTAAATTCTTCGAATATAGACCTAAGGCTCGTTTGTGACATAGAGATGACGACAAAAGTATCTCCCAAATAATCATGCACATGTAATATATAGCCTAGAATATTATATGAATGCATGTGATGTGAATGCGAACACTAGTATGGCCATAGATAGTTGTGTTCTTTCATTCTTGTTTTGAGAACATTTGAATGCAAGTTGTATTAATTTTAATTTCACGTTTTATACGACCTGTGAATCGTTCTAGTCCTGTAATTAGAGTTTAGTGTCCATGAGTCCATTAAAGAAGCTCAAGGATGGGATCTTAATTCGAGTGGGAGAACTCAATGGAGGTTCGAGGATGGCGATCCAGGCGAACAAAGACAAAAGCAAGAAGAATCCTAACAAGATTAGATCTTTTAGGACTAGGGGACATACTAGGATCCATATGTGCTTGATTTAATTTCTCGCGCGCATTTACTTATTTATTTACATTTTCTGTCGTGGATGGTTAGTTAGGCTAAATAGTTCACTACAACGCATACTAGACAAAGAGTAAAAGTCCCTAAAATTAATTTTGAGTAAAATGCCTACCCAGATTAAGATACTCGTTGATCTCTTGATTATTGATGGTGGGTTTGCCTCCGCATGGTGCCATTTTTAACTTGGGACAATGCGGGTAGACCTATGGTAGAAGTCTACACATCTAAATGGTTTTACTCAACGAGATCAGCAAAAGAGTTTTGGACAATCGAGGCAAAAGAATGGATTTGGCAATCATTAATGCAATCCATCAACAAAGAGTCATAAGAGTATAATCAGTGAAGGAGTTCACTCACCCAGGACAACGGGTTTAAGGGCAGGGCAGTCAGTTTAACTCCGAAGAAATGGGATCTTGGAATCATGTTATTCAATCATGGACGATTTTATATTGAATAATATGGGAAAACTTAATTAAAAAAAATGAGGGCAAGTTTAAAACTTCGCAATTCTTGTTGAAAGTGTCTTGAATATAGGGTGATACCGAACCCGCTTTACGACCCGTTAGTGGAGTTGATTACTGAGACAGGGCTGGTATGCGAAGCAAGGCTCTGCGGCAAAGCTGATCTCCGAGACAGAGCTGGAATGCAGAGCTGTGCTTATGTCGGTTGTTAGTGTTAGCGTATCAATGTGTATTTCAGAGGTAGAAAGAGAGTCGGTGGGATTTGGGTTTTAGTAGCTATCTAAACTAAAACCCTGGGATATATCTGTGTCGAATTCTCACGAATCTCTTGTGTAACTTGTTTGCTTATCATAGTGGAAATCATCGCGCTGTTGTCGTCGTGGAGTATGTCTCACCAACCGAACCACGTAAATCTCTTCTGTTTTGTGTGATTACTCTTTATTTCCTATTGCTTTTCTTGGATTATTTGATTTCGGTCATAACAAACCGCTTTTGTCATAACAATTCTTTCATGTAGTTTTAAGATGACAAAGAAAGCGCATTCAACTTTCGTTCATTCCTCGACAAGGAGAAGTTGAATGAGAACAACTTCCTCGAATGGGAGAGGAATTTGGAAATAGTTTTCGGAATGGAAAACAAGCTGAATGTCCTAGATACTCCAATTCCAAAATTAGATGCTAATTCGACTGCTGAAGAAATGGAGCATGAAAAGCTTGTTCGGAAAAGGGTCGATCCTGTAACATGCCTGATGTTGGCAACCATGGAACCTACTCTTCAGGAGCAGTTCATTGACATGGATGCCTACACCATGATTCCGACAACTTAGGGAATCGTTCCGAAGTCGAGATTGGAAAGGTTTGAAACCTCCAGGACATTACTGAGCATGCGAGTCAAGAAGGGAAAACCAGTGGGGCCTCATGTTCTGTAGATGATTAGGCTCATTGTGAAATTAGCAAAACTGGGTTTTCCTTATTGCGAAGAGGCAGCTACCGATGCTTTCCTTCACTCCCTTCATAGTGGTTTCAATCAATTTAAGATGATGGATGAGATAAAACCTTGGAAGAACTTCATGCGATGCTTCAAACAACCGAACAGAAGCGATAGTGGAACCAAAGTAAGGGGTTCTTATGGTTCCTAAGCACAAAGGGTTTTGGAAAGGTGGAAAACAGAAGAATAAACTAGCGTCCAAAGGAAAAGGCAAAAAGGTTACTAAAGCCAAGGAAAAAGGTCCTCCTTTTCACACCAAGTGTTTCTACTGTGATGGCAAGGGCCATTAGAAGAAAAACTGCCCTAAGTTCCAGGAAGACAAGAAGAACAGAATAGTGGTTTCCGGTTCAGGTATAAACATTGGCTGTCAATTTATAAAATACTGTAAATTCCCAATTCGGTATTGGATACAGAATGCCCTTATCATCGTGTATGTACAGGAACGACTAGGAACTAAGTATTTGGCTAAAGGAGAAAAGATCCAAGAGGGAGCAGAAGCTATGCTTGCTAAAGACGCTAAAAGGGATCGATGTCTTCTTTTGGCACTAATCTAGATTTGTTTTTATTTTCTAGTTAACATCATCTCTGTACTAAGTATAATGGAGAATTAATAAAGAAGTTTAGTTCTATATTGAGATGTTATGAAAGTGCTAAATTAATAAATTAATTATTTAGTTATGCCAAAAGATTCTATACTTGGTTTTATGATGTGACACGAAAATGTCACATTTGGAGAGCCTAACTTAGACTAATCAGTCCTTTTCGAGTGTCATCAATAATATTTTATGTGTTTTTTCATGTTAGGTACTCATTTTGGAGTTAAGCGGAATAAAAAGAGCGAATTATCACTATCATTTCATGTGCCCAAAACGAGAGAAAATGACTTCAAGCAAATCAAATTACAAGAGGACGCAATGACAAGTCCGACGGTGAAAACGGAAGTCAATTTCGAGTTCGGACGGAGAAGTTATGAAAGATAGAAGCCAAGGTCTTTTCTTGAAGGCACCCCCCCCCCTTTGGTTCTATTTGTAGAGACTAGATGAAGGCACTCCCTTGGTCTCTAATTCAAAGCCCAACATCTAAGCCTAAGTTCAAGAATACCCAAAGAAGAAGGGAGGTGTAGATTTATGAGCACCCACTTTTGGGCCCAAGTCAAAGTAATCTGAAGACTTAGTCAAGTTGACTAAGTCTAGGGTTTTAATCAAGTTATCTACTATTCATCTTCTTCTTGAATCTTCAACCAAGCACCAAGCAAGAGAGAGAGAAAGGAGGCAAAAAAGGGTTAGGGTTCTTCAAGACCAAGAGTTTTAGGGTTTTGGTAGGAGAGAGAGCAAAAGTGAAGGAGAAGTGCCGGTCAATCAAGGCCGGCCACGCTTTGGCGGCAGCAGCTCGGGCTGCTCGGGAGAGCAGCAGTCGTAGCACTCGCCAGCAAACTCGGGACGGCAGCAGCACGGACCGGCGCGACCAGCAGCATGTACCGCACACCAGGAGCTGGTCCGAGTTCCAGCAAGCCTTCACGGAGCTGCTGCTCGCTTCACGGGAAGCTACCAAGATGCGGCTGCAGAAGCTTTCATGCACGGGACGCCTAAGAACGGTTCGAGACAGGGTGCTCATGGACGGATCTTCAAGCTCTTGGCCGGAAACACACTCAACTTGGCCGGACTTTTTATGACTTTTCTGGCAACCTTTTTTATCCGAAACTTTAGGGCTTTCATTCCCCGTGCTATGATCTAGCTTTCCAAATGGTTTGATTTGATTTTGGGTTAGAAATTGATAGAGAGAAGAAGCTAGGGTTAGCTTTGATGGAGTTTGAGTAAAAAATGGAGAAGATGATGATGGTCGCTATGGGGAATCCAGAAAATTGCTAAGGGGAGATCGGCTGCACCTTAACTACTCGTATTTTCCGACGATCTTAGCCTCGAACCACATCGAAAAAGGGGGAGTCTCTCATCATTTTCTTTCCATTTCTTATTCAATCACCATGTTTAGCTAACTTTTATGTGTCGATTATATGAGATGAAATGTGATGAATTCGTGATTATGTTTAATATGATTTGATGTTTTGATTATAAATTGATGTTCATTTATTTCGATTATCGTTTTGATCGTATTTTCATGCGTCTTGTCAAGCACTTCGCATAGTTAATAGACGAAACGAAGTATTCGATATCGATCGTAGTCTAAGTCATAATTTCATGTGTCTTGTCATGCACTTCACATAGTTAGGCGACTAGACAACACTTTCGTTGACCCGGGATAAATCGATTTAGACGTTTGTTTGACTAAGTATGATCTCCGGATATACATAGTACTTAGAGACATCTACTTTTGGAGTCGAACATCGATTATACTTTGAAACATTAGATCGGACTACATATAGTCGTAGGTTTATCATTATGGATTGTCGGACTTCGATACCTCGCTCACTTATTTGTTTCCCAACTCTTGTTCCTCCGACACTTCTCTCGAATCTCTCTCGCCCCTTTTACTTTGATTGTTTAGTGTAGTTTTGCTTGTTTTCTTCTTTATTGCTTATTCATCAAAAACCTCCCACTTTTATCTTGTTTCTTATACCTATAAGATGAGAAACATCAATGAATCGAATGACCTAAAATCATAAGATACATGTGACTCGTAAACAGGATCATCCATATAGAATGGGATGATGACAGGGTGTCCAAAATAACCAAGATTGCTTCACAGATAAAAAACAGTTTTCTCGAATGAAGTAGAAAATCGCATTGACAAGAAAGTAAAGTCATCCAAAAGGATAGACGACACTTTAGTCAAACCCAGAGGTTGATCTTCATAAATTTTTACTACACTTCAGACCTATCTAGTTAGAACTGTCCAATCGGATAAAAATTGAAGACTGTTAGACGAAGTAATGAATCGAACCTTGTCCTCCAAAACTATATGTCTAGAGACAGCTTCCCACATAAAATCTCCTCCATCTAAAAGCTAAAGCCCACGTAAAATAGTTTACAAGGGCACAAAATTAGCAAGTATGACGCAATTTCTTTAAAAGAAATTTGGGGCTTTTCCACAAACCAATCAGAGAACAAAGTTGTGTGTTGCTCGTGATGGTATCCTCCTAATAATTAGTTTCAGGAAGAACAATTAGTTAAGGAGGATAAGTGGGAGAAAAGTACAGGTCAAATAAGTTCGACCAAGAGCAACAAAACTGTTGAGCACAGTTAATTGCGGTTCCTAAAGAGGAATAAAAGGGTAAAGTTAGATAAACTCTAAATACCTACCGCATAAGACGAATTTATTTCGCAAGAGAACTTTCAAGAAATTGAAAGTCTCTCAAAATAGGAATATCTCAAAAGAGTTGAGAATATTCCACTTTCACAACCCCTTAAGGTCATAATATCTTATCTATCTAGTTCAAAAGATTAAAATCTTACTGTTAAAAGATAAAACCCATATATCTGCGCAGAAACGGAAACCAACTCTAAATGGAATCCATATCTCACCAAGTTTTGGAACTTGATAATTTTGTCGATGGAGTAAAACCCATTGGATGCAGAAATTAGTTTTCCAAAGGAGAAAACCCGAGAAGGATAGAAATATGGTGTTTTCCAAAGCTAAACGAGGATCTTTTTACATTCATCGTTAAAAGCTTAAGTCCATAAATCTAACATGTCAAGGACTATATTCCCTAATTAACTTATGAAAGAAGATATGGTTACCGACTTTAGAAGTTAGTACAATATGCGTGCTTCTGAAATCCATCGGTGAATTGAAGCAAGCTAGTGAGAGTTGGAATCTTCGATTCAAAGACGTAATCAAAAGATGTTTTGATTCCTAAAGAATAAAGAAAGTCTTGAACCTTAGGAATTTCAAGAAGGTAAGTGGGAGTGACACGTTTTCTAAGTCTTGAACCTCAGGAATTTCAAGAAGATATGGTTCCCTAATAAACTTACTATGATAACATTCTTAAAAGTCCAATGCGAAAGACTCCAGGTAAGAAATTCGACCCAAGCCTCATGACATAGAGCTTATCAAGACTCGGAGTCCAGTAGGCCCTGATGAGCAAGCACACATGAGAAAGATATTTATGCCTTGAGCATAATGAAACATCGACATCCAAATTCGGATGAGAAAATCTGAACCACACTTAAAGAACATCCTGAAAAACGTGTGAAGTAATGAGGATGAATTGTTAGTACAATATGGAAAAGAAAGTTGAAAAATGTCATACATTGCAAACTTCCAGACATGGAAGGAAAGTAGGCCGGAAGGTGATCTGAGCTAGGAACTGTTGCAGACTCTACAAACGAAAGAGTAAAATTAAAGCTCTAGAGGTTTTAAAACTAGTAAAGGAATACTAGGAATAATCAAATATAATTGAAGGAAGCGACTTTCGCTTATTTAGACCAGTATAATAATTTGTACTGATTTATTGCGTCCCTCAGAGCTATTCGGGAATTATGCTAGGGTTCCCCCTTGATTTTGAATATCGACTAGGGCTCCCTTATATTTCTTAAGGGTTCTTTAGTGTTTGGGTCAAGGAAAAGTATCGGCTTTAGCGTTTCGGTCACTAGTTTTTCTGTTGTTAGGTCTGGGTTACGGACTAACCATTGACCCCCTTAACTACTGACGATAGTTAACTACCGTATGAATTCAAAAAACGTTAACGTCTTAATGATGACGGAGTAACGACCATCTGCTGATGTCACTGGACTGTTTTTCCAACAGATCTGGATCGTTCAAATGAACGGGCAAGATTACCTCCAGATTATACCGTTTTTCCCCCAATTTCTTTTAAATACCCATCTTCCCGCTCTTGATCCGTACCTTAATCCAACCATCTGATTTCAACAACTTATTTGTGCTCTTTTCATCAATTCAGAAGTTTATTAACCTAAGCATCAGTTGCAATCAGTAACTAAGAGCGAAAGAACCAATATGGGATCAAACAACCCAGTGGTAAGTTTTTCTACCATTTTTGACCCAAATACTAACATAATGTACAAATAGATGTACCGATGTCTAATTTATCTTTAATTTTTAGATATGTTAGTTGTGTGACCAAGCTTCACATTCTGCAATTTCCAGTTGTTGGATGTACTCTAAATGCTCCAAGAGAGGATGCTCTGGTATTGGAATGCTATTGCAATTTGAAGAAACACTTGTCAAAAGAAAAATATCTAAAATCTCAATTTCCTACATGTGATGGATTCCAATGGTTAGATGAAGTTATTGGAACTGCAAGTGGGTCATCTTCATTCTCAAAATGCTACTACTATGGTGATGATGACCACATAGCAAGTGACTGCCCATGGGATGGATGCCCAAGTACTAAGCAAGGATGCAAGGGAAAAATTATGTAAGATGTGAAAAATGTGGGTTCTTTGAGTGGTTGGTAGATGCAATTGCCAAACATGAAGCAACAACTAAGCAAGAATCCTTGTTGAGGGAAAAAGGAAGGCACACACCTGCTCTACATATGGATGAATTGTGTTAGGAATTTATCATCAAGTCAAAGATGCCTAAGTGCTACCATTGTAACTCATCTGAACACCATGGAAATAATTGTTCTATCTTGTTTACTAAATGTGTTAGAAATTCATATAATGCGGAAATAAAATTAGGAACTAGTGGCAGAGCTCATAGCTATGGAAAAAAAATTCATGTACTAAACCATCATGCTCGGGATTTGTGTGGCTTGAAGATGTATTGAAAAATGATTATGAATATGTTATGAACTAGTATTTTCAATGAAATTATTGTCAATAGTAGAATTCAAAGTACTAATAACCCATTCAAAACAAGAGTTGAATAAATCCAAACAAAAAGTCTCAAGTACCAATAACCCATTCAAAGTACTAATAACCCATTCAAAGTACTAACATAAGAAACCATTCAAAATAGTTTCTTTAGTCAGAGTCAATGACAAATGTCTTCTCATTCAGAGTAGGATTACTTTTGAAACCAATTCTCCCACTTTTGCGCACATGAGTCAACTTTTGCTTTTTGTTTTGATTACCTTGAGATATCCCTAATTGTTTTGTGATATGAGATTGTTGAGTAGTCCGGGTAAAGGTTTGAGATGGTTCAACTGTGTTAGAAAGTGAGATGCCACTCCCGTTGCCCCTGCCATTTCCTCTCCTATTGCCCTTCCCATTTCATCTGCCATCTCCATTGCCCCTGCTCAGACCAACTGAACTAGCGCCATTTCGTCTCCCATTGCCAATGCCCCTACCACGAACAACAGCGGGCATGCCCCTGGCTAAACCAACTGGACCAGTGCCATTTCCTCTCCCGTTTCCACTGTCCCACCCAGACCAACATTGGCCATACCCCTGCCAAGACCAACTAAACCAGTGCCATTTCCTATCCCATTGCCTCTGCCGCTGCCCCTACCATTGCTCCTGCCTTTACCACTTGATTCACCAACAACTTGTGTAGTCTGTCTTATGAAGGATATATGTCCTTAGAGTCTGAAGGTATATCCTTCCGAAGGAATGTTCTTCAACCAAGATGTCAATGTGTACGATTTGGCTCATAGGATAATGATGACTTTATTGGAAGATCAATCGATCCGGTTCAATTATGAGTCGTAATGCTTAGCTAGAAGCCGCTTACGATTGTCGGATCACTTCGGTTATCCGCGGCTAACTTAGACCGGATCTTACAACAGGTTACAGATAAGAATTGGTAACTTGAACAGTGAGAATAGACTAATGGGAACTAGTATATAGATGGATATGATCCAGTCTAAGACATAGAAAGAATCAGGCTCGAAAGAGAAGTCTGAAAAGGCAAAAACCCACTTTAAGGGGGCAACAAGGGATTCCATTAAGGGGAGATCCCTTGCCGGCCTTATTGAAGGGGTGGGCCGAGCAGAGTAAGCCCATTAAGGGCTACTTGGGCCGGCCACACCATGGGGAAACCTTAATTAGGGTTTTCCCCATATTAAGAGTCCCAGTTAGTTTAACACTAACTTGTACTTATCTTTTCTGAGGGACTTTTAGGATTCCTTATTTGTCTGGGTCTCTACTAAGGTAATGCCTATATAAATCCCCATTATAAGTTCAGAAAAGGTGTGGAATTTTTTCTGAAGAAAATCATTCTCTTCAAACAACTATTGGAGAGAGAAGATTTTAGAGAAAAAGTTCCCATTCAATCTATCAAGTCTAGAAGAAGCAGTTTTTCATCTCAAGTTTCAAGAAGGTCCTAGCTGACTAAAAGAAGGTAGTTCGAGTTATACAATTCGGTGTCTCAAATGGAGGAGCTCCACTTGAAGCTCTTTATCTCCCGAATACTGGTCGGAATTTAGTTCGTGGGAAAGCGAAGGTATTCTTCTTCCTTCTAGTTCGTAATTAGTTTATGTATAGATCCTGGATAACTTAGTGTTAAACATTAGATGTTTGAGATTCCGCTACCAACACTAGTTAGATATGTATTAGATACATGTAAATCCCAACTGTGGCATCACGAGCCGTTTGCATGAAACTATCTTTGGCTAGAACGAATTAGATTCGAACTTAAGATTGATAGATAGAATTATTTGAATAGAGATTCGGACTAAACTTTGATTAGTTTGAAAAGTTTTAAACACAATCAAACATGTATTTGAAAGGGTTTCAATGCATAGATTCGTTAAAATTTTATGTTTTCGAAAAGGGTTTTCAAAAACGGATCTAAAATTTTTAAAAATGGATTTTGGGTGTTGAATTTGAGAAAAACAACAGTTTTTCAATGAAAAACAGTAGGAAAAAGAAGGTAAAAGTTGGTTGGAGGGAGGAATTTTGAAAAATGAAAAGACCTCATAGGTCCGGACCGGCTAGGACGCGTCTGGACCGGGCAGCAGGTCTCGGGACCATAAAACACGGGACAGGAAGTCCCCGTCCGTCTAGGACCGAGATTCCTATTCCCGGACGGACTGGGAGTCTGAGATGTTCGCATCTCGGACACCCCAGACGCGTCTACCCGAGACCATAAAACACGGGACAAGAAGTCCCGGTCCGTCTAGGAACGGATTCCTAATCCCGGACGGACTGGGAGTCTGAAATGTTCGCATCTCGGACACCCCAGACGCGTCTAGGACGCGTCTGGGAAGTTCCAGTCCGAGTTGGACTAGGACGGTCTGAGATGTTTTGCATCTCGGACGTCTCAGACGCGTCTGAGATTCCCAGTTGGTCTCAGTCTAGGACCGAGACCAGGACGTGCGTCCAGACGGATCTAGACCACAGATGAACGGTGTGTCCGAAAGGAGGAATCGAACCTTGTTAGACATGGTCCCATCGATGATGAACTTAACCGGACTTCCAACCACTTTTTGGGGATATGCTCTCGAAATGGCTGCTTTCACACTAAACCGAGCTCCGTCTAAAGCTGTGAAAAAAGACTCCATATGAGTTATGGTTTGGAAAACTTCCAAAGTTGTCTTTTCTTAAGGTCTGGGGTTGCGATGTTTATGTAAAACATTTAAAAGGAGATAAAATAGCACCCAAATCTGACAAATGTCTCTTAGTGGGGTATCCAAAAGAGACAAGGGATATTACTTCTACAACCTATCAGAGAACAAAGTGTTTGTTACTCGTGATGGTGTCTTTCTTGAAAAGGAGTTCCTTTCCAAGAAGACAAGTGGGAGAAATATAGAAATCGAAGAACTTCGATATGAGTCATAAACTGACAATGGTGTACCACAGTTATCAATAGCCGTGATTCCCAACTATTCTGAGCTAATAGAAAGGGAAGAAGAGGAAGAAATATTGGATCTCACAGAGCCTCCCGCGCAAAGAGAATTAGATTCGCAGGAGAACCCTCAAGAAGTTGAGAGTGTCCCACCTGTTGTTCAAGCCCCGCGTAGGTCACAAAGGTTCAAAGAACTTTCTCGGAGAACATATCTATTGTTAATTGAGGATAATGAACCTAGTACCTACAAAGAAGCTATGACGAGCCCAGAGTCCAAAAAATGCCTAGGATCCATGAAATCCGAAATGGAATCCATGTCTAAGAATCAAGTTTGGAACCTGGTTGATTTGCCCAATGGGGTAACACCCATAAGTTGCAAATAGATTTTCAAGATGAAAACAGAGAAGGATGGAACCGTTAGTGTTTCAAAGCTAGACTCGTGGCAAAAGGTTACAAACAGGTTCTTGGTATAGACTATGATGGAACCTTTTCCCTTGTCGCGATGCTTAAATCCATTAGGATTATTGTAGCAATAGTTGCTCATTACGATTATGAGATTTGCAAACGGATATAAAAACCGCCTCCACGAATGGAAATCTGGAAGAGGATGTGTACATGAAGCAACCTGAATGGTTTGTGGACACCAAATATGCTGGAAGAGTTTGCAAACTTCAAAGATCCATTCATGTATTGAAGTAGGCAAGTAGGAGCTGGAATCGTCGATTTGACGAGAGAATCAAAGAGTTTCGTTTTCTGAAGAACGAAGAAGAATCTTGTGTATACAAGAAGGTTAATGGGAGCGACCTAGTTTTCTTGGTCTTGTATGTAGATGACATACTGCTCATTGGAAACAATATTCTGATGTTAGAATCCGTTAAGGAATGGCTAAGGAAGTGTTTCTCAATGAAAGACCTAGGAGATGCAGAGTATATAGTGGGCATCAAGATCTATGGAGATAAATCAAAAAGGATAATTGGACTCAGTCAAGAAACTTATATAGATAAGATTCTTGGAAGATTCCAAATGAAAGACTCTAAGAGAGGATTTCTACCGATGACACATGGTACAATGCTTAGCAAGACTCAAAGTCCAAAAAACCTAGATGAGCAAGCACACATGAATAAGGTGCATTATGATTCGGCTAGAGGATCTATCATGTACGCCATGATCTGCACTCGCCCAGACGTCTCATATGCTTTGAGCATGTGTAGTTCTTAACAATCTAATCCAGGTGAAGCACACTGGACCGCAACAAAGAATATCCTGAAGTACTTGAGAAGAACAAAGGATCACTTCCAGGTGTATGGTGGAAAAGAAGAACTAAACGTGGAAGGCCACGTGGACGCGAGCTTCCAAACAGACAGAGATGATTTCCGATCACAGTCGGGTTATGTCTACTGTCTAAACGGAGGAGCAATGAGATGGAAGAGCTCAAAACAGAGCTCAAAACAGAGCTCTGTAGCAGACTCTATCATAGAAGCAGAATACTTAGCCGCTTCTGAAGCAACTAAAGGAGTTTGGATAAAGAAGTTCATCACGGAACTTGGTGTCGTTCCTAGCATTCAAAACAAAATAGCTTTAATTGTGACAACAATGGAGTTATTGCCCAAGCTAAGGAACCAAGATCACACCAGAAATCCAAACAAATCCAAAGGAAGTACCACGTGATAAGGGAGATCACAGAGCGCAAAGATGTGGTGATTTGCGAAGTTCACACGGATCAAAACGTAGCAGATCCATTAACTAATAAACCACTACCTCAGCACAAACATGAGAGTCATATGAAGGGCATTGGTATAAAGCGCATCGGAGAATGGTTTTAGTATGTAATTAGATTAATAAAAGAGTTTTATGTAATTAATTACGTACATTCAATAAATGAAATAAATTAGTTATTTCGTCGATTAAATAAACGTTTAATATTTAAACGACAGTCCAAACATGATGAGGCATTCTAAGTAGGCTTATCAGATACGTGATCTGGTAAATGAAACCCTACTAAGTGAATTTAGAATAGATTCTTCATAAAATGTCCCTAGTCCAGGTCGTTGAAATGGACAACTACGACTCAAGAAGACTAGCATATAAGATTGACCGGTAGCACAGTTTCATGGGCTATGAGATCTAAAAGTTCTAGTCAATTACGTGGGTGTATGATCGGAGATATACACTGGATAACCCAACAAAGAGAGTTATTCAAATGAGTAATCAAAATACTTCTTGAACTCTCTTAGGCAAGATTGAAAAGATACCTTAAAACATGAGTGTTCCACTCATCTTATGTAAGGAATGTCCATATTTGGTAACGTCAAACGCCGCGCCTTAAAAGGAGGTTAAAAAAGCGAAATTACCGGGAATGACATGATAGACATTAAGTTAGGATTAATATCTCCGGGCCACCTGAGGAGAAGCAACTAAAAATGTGTGGCCACACTCGAATGGATTAAAACTTAATCGTTCGCAAAATCAGTTGTTCTCCAGATCCAGAAACTAATGGTATGACGTATCAGATGAGATGCGAAGAGACATGGAAATCAAGCATTGCACTTGTTTTAAGGACAAGTGGGAGATTGAAGGATATATCCATTCGGTCTGAAGGAGATTGAAGGATATATCCATTCGGTCTGAAGGAGATGTCCTTCTGAAGGAGTGTCCTTCGACCAAGGTAACAATGCAATCAATTTGTCAACTAGGATAACGATGAACTAATCATGAAGATCATCCAGTCCGTTCTAATTAGGGGTCGTAATGCTTTGCTAGAACCCGCTTACGATCGTCGAATTACTTCGGTAATTCGCAGCTAAAATAGACCGGATCCTACAACGGCATACACATAAGAGGGGTAGCTTGATTGGAGGGATTTGACTACTGGGAGGTGGGCTAAAGATGGATTGGATCCAACTAAATAGGCCAAAAAGGGTTCAAATAGAGATTCAGAACAAAGATAGAATGAACCGGGCTTAAAAGAGAAGCCCGGTTGAAGGCTCATGTTGACCGGCCATGTTATGACCGATCCACATAAGTAGGCCAGCCAAAACAAGCCCATAAGGGGCTATTATGGCCGGCCACACAAAGGGAAACCCTAATTAGGGTTTAGTCCTAATTTGGGAATCCCACATAGATAAAACTCTATCTAAAGCCTATCTTTTCTGAGGGACCTTTTAGGATTCCTTATTTGAGTGGGACTCTAATAAGGTAATCTCTATATAAGGGTCATTGAGAATTCAGAAAAGGTGTGGAATTTTCTCGGAGACAATCATCTCTCTCACACATCAAAGAGAAAGAAGATTATAGAGAAAAGGCTCCCATTCTGTTTATCTAGACAAAAGAAAGGTTCTTCTCAACCTTCCATTAAGTTCTAGCAGACATTAAGGAAGGGAGATCAAGTTAACCTACTCGGTGACTCAAGTAGAGGAGCGACAATTGGAGCTCTGGATCTTTACACGTGATTGGAAAGGTTCGACGGAAAATTACGTTGAAGGTTAGTTTTTCCCGATTCTAGTTCTTATTAGTTCTTGCATATGATCCTGGATAACTAGTGTTAAACATTAGATGTTTGAGATTACGCTTACAGCATTAGTTAGTGTATTAGATATATACATACAAAATGTGACTAGAATCAACTAAGTGCTTGAACTTTGGAGAAGTTTTAGAAACTTAACCTAAATCAAGTAATGAATCTAAATGACTGAAGATTTTGATGAGATCAATAATCTCAGTCATAACAAGTCTTCCGAACCAATAGTGTCTAATACAAGCTGCATACCCCCTAAACCTAAAAACTGCTATAGAAAATAAAAGAATTCCATACGTGTATGGATTTTAGAAGAAGATCTAAAAAGGAATATTATCTAAGTCTGAGAACTTCAGACATAGTTTTTTCTTCAAAAGAAGAAATAAGGGGTTTCTCCCTCGCAAAAAAAAATTGGAATGTTGCTCTCGATGGTGTCTTCCTTGAAAGGAGTATTCAAGAAGACAAGTAGGAGAAATATTCGAATTTGATTCGAACTAAGCGACAAAAGAACAACAACTGGGAGTACGAGAAACTCACCTAGTAACTTCTTAAAAGAGTTAAGAAGGTTTTACGATATTGTTAAAAAACGCCAGTGAGTCTTCAGAAGACCAACACAAACTATAGCGAGAACCAGACTCTGAAAATTGGCTAAGAGCCAAAAGGATCAAAAGTAAAAGTTTGTATCTAAGCATTCGTAAAGAAATTCAAGGGCTGATTTTTTTACCAGAATTGTTAGACTCTTGTTCGACAAGAGGGTAAGTGGGAGAGAAACAAGTTAGTTTTACGTCCTGTATGTGAGACATACTATAATTAACGAACAGTTAAGTAACTGACTCAATAGGACACCAAACGAGGGTAAATAAAATTAAATGGGCATCGAAATCTATATAGTGATAGATTAACAGATGAAAAGACTCGTTCAAAAGAAGTTTTGAAGAAGTCTAACTAGAAATACTCATAGAGAGAGATTCTACCATCTCTCATGGATCAGTGCTAAAGCAAGAACTCAGAAGTTGGAAGTTCTGATGAGCAAAAGCACACATGAGGAATACACTGATGTCACAAGACATGAGATCGATTATGGAGATGATCGAGTTTTACCTGCACATCTAGAAATACAGAAGTATTTGATGTCGTCGCCCATAAATAACAGATAGATTCCTAAGATACTTGGAGCATCTAGGAGAGAGTCTCTGAAAGTAAAAGTTGAAGAAAGTCATAAAAGCAATCTTCCGAATATAAAGATAGAAATTTGGACGGACAACCAGGTGAAAAGGGGTTTTTCACAATGGGAGTCATTGCAAACTCTACTAATAAAGAAAGTATAATTAGAACATAGGAAGTTTTAGTCTCAGTTTTAGGAACTGATATTATCGTAAAAGCCGACGAAGGCGTTCTTCAGCATGACAATAATAGGCAAAGTGAAACAAAACGTGGATTGAATCCACAACTAAATTGTCACCTTAGACCGAACATGGAAGATGTACGAATTTAAGGAATTAGGGTCATGAAAGACTGCCCTAAAGAGACTTGTAAAATTGGGCACCTAAAGGAGTTCACGTGCGTAACCCACTGTTACAAACTCTTGTTATCCGAAATTAATTAGTTTATTTCGTCATCTAAGTTGTGGGTTAGAATTTCGACGATAGTCCAAAATAATGGAAAGTTCGAGGTAGGTTTATTAGATACGTGATTTAATAAAAGAAACCCTGCTAAATGAACATGTAAGCATTCCATTATAGTATCCCTAGTTCAGGTCATTGGTTGGACAACAATGACTTAAGAAGTCTAACATGAGTGATTGACAAGATAGCACCGTTTTTTGGGGCTATAGGAATAAGGGTATTCAAGTCAACGTCATGGGTATATAAGATACATTGGAAACCCACCAAGTGAGAGTGCTTCAAGAGTTGAAGATATGAACGTCATAACTCTCATTTAGCAAATTGGAGAGATTCCTCAAAACATAAGTACTCACTCATTTTATGTAAGGAATGTCAAGCCTTGGTCCCGTCAAATGCCGCGCCGTAAAAGGAGGCTATAAAAACGGAGGCCGGGTGAAACAGGATAGACATGAAGATGAGTGGGAGTACAAGAATGGAATATGTCTTCCTAACGAGAGTTAGGATAAAGTATCTCTAGGCCACTTGAGGAATGACAACTGCAAATGCATGGTCGTGCTCAAATGGATTAAGAGTTAATCATTTGATTTGACAGTTTGTCCTCCCGACCAAGAAAGTCCGATAAATATGACATATCTGATGAGATATTAAAAGACATTGGAATCGAGCATTGCACTTGTTCTAAGTACAAGTGGGAGACTGAAGGATATATGTCCTTAAGGTCTGAAGGTATATCCTTCCGAAGGGATGTCCTTCGACCAAGATGGAAATGCGTACAATTTGGCTCATAGGATAATGATGACCTTATTGGGAAGATCAATCAATCCGGTTCAATTAGGAGTCGTAATGCTTAGCTAGAAGCCGCTTACCACTGCTGGATCACTTCGGTTATTCGCGGCTAACATAGACCGGATCCTACAACCGGTTACAAATAAGAATGGTAACTTGAACAACGAGAATAGACTAATGGGAACTAGCATATAGATGGATATGATCCAGCCTTATAGTGCTTAAAAGGATAGAAAAGAACCGGGCTCGAAAGGGAAGCCCAAAAAAGGAGCAAAACCCGCTTTTGAGCCAACTAGGGAAATCCTTTAAAGGGAGATCCCTGACCGGCCAAAACAGGGAGTTGGGCCGAACAGACTAAGGCCATTAAGGGCTAGTCTGGCCGGCCACATTAAGGGAAACCCTAATTAAGATTTGATCCTAATATGGAATCTCAGTTAGATAAAACTCTAACTAATGCTTATCTTTTATGAGGGACTTTTAGGAATCCTTATTTGAGTGGAACTCTACTAAGGTATTGCCTATATAAAGACCAACTTAGAGTTCAGAAATTGTGTGGAATTGTCTCAGAAGAAAATCATCTCTTTCATACATCTTTGAGAGAGAAGGAGATTTTAGAGAAAAAGTTCCCATTCTATCTATCAAGTCTAGAAGAATGTTCTTCATCTCAACCTTCAAGAAAGTCCTAGCAGACTGAAAGGAGGGAGTTCAAGTTATACATTCGGTGTCTCAAGTAGAGGAGCTACACTTGAAGCTCTTTATCTTCCGAATACAGGTCGGAATTTAGTTCGTGGGAAAGCGAATAAAGGTATTCTTCTTCCCTTCTAGTTCATAGTTAGTCATGTATATGATCCTGGATAACTTAGTGTTAAACATTAGATGTTTGAGATTCCAGTACCAACACTAGTTAGATGATTAGGGTAGTCTTAGAGACATGAAATTCCCTACACATACACATCAACGACGTCAAGGGGGAGGCGTTATGTTTACCATTAAAGCCCTAAAAGGGCCGAGTGCTTATAGAATCCCTGACACCTGTAGATTTTGTTTTAGTTGGGCCGCCTGCTAATAGACCCGACTGCTAATAGCAGTTCGAACAGGTCGCGGCTTTAGGTCATCAAGATAAAAAGTAAACGACAATAGCGCATGTCTTCCATGATATCGGAAGAAAGGAGACCAATTCAAGTAGTAGTCAAGTATGATATAATTGTTCCTGGGATAATATTTTGCCTAAATTTCTACAATAATCAAACCAATCTTTTTCAGTTGTGAAATTATCGACCCGTTGAAACCCAACAAACAGAAGAACACAACAAAAGAAAAAGATGAAGCAATTTTATTTGAATTTATATTGTGGTTACATTTTTTTATTTAACCTAATGATATATTAGGACATGGATTGCAACAAATATTGAAAATCATTGACAACAGTCGTTGCAGGTTGGAACACCTCTGTCAATTACGCACAAGCAACAACTACTACAGATACTAGCGCAAGCTGCAAAACAAGATACAAAAAAATTGGTCAAACTTTCTCAATCATATGCTATAGAATACCCAATACTTTATCTCAAAAAGTAATAGTTTGAAGAAAAATAGTTATTTCTTTGAGATAAAACCGTATAGTATGAAATTACGAAATTGAGAGACAAAACCATATAATGAAATTGAGATACGAAGAAGTAGAAGAAGTACTTGGCGACGAATTTTTGCTAGAGAAGAAGGGATATGGGCATTGCCTTTAACCAAACTGGGAATTGCCTTAAGCGAAATTACCTCTAACAACTTTAGACATTGCCAGTAAAATCTCCCAAATTTATTTAGTTCACCAAAGACAAACAATAAAACGTCAAAGATAACAGTATGCTCAGCCACAATCCCGATTGATTCTTGACCTTCTAAATTTATTTCGTTCACCAGAGACGAGCATTAAAATGTCAAAATGATAGTCTGCCTGGCTACAATCCTAGCTACAATCCTGGCTGAATCCCAGGCATGCGGTCAGATAGGATTTAGAGGGGAAAAGCGTTGTACTTTATCTCTTCAAATCTGGTTGAGACACATATAGGGTTCAGCTGGAATTATGACCGGGCAGAGTCCCATTTCACTTAATATGCAAAAATGTTGTACCTACTATATTTAACCGAGATAGCAGATTTTGGATGTTGTTCAAATCGATTCCCTATTATTTTTTTGGTCAATTCTTTAATTATTTTATCTATTTCCCTATGTGGCTTGTTGACAACTTATATGAACTCAATAACGTCTCAATCTAAGTAAGAGCATCTCCATTGCAACACTCAATCCTAGTAACCTTGAGTGCCATATAGGATTTTTAAAATATTTCTTAAACACACTGTCCAATGCAACACTCAATTTGGATCTCTAAGATGATGCGGAAGTACTTAAATAAAAATATCTCAAGCGGACACTCTAATACGTCTAATTGTCTAACTCGTGAATTTTTAGTTTCAACCAATAGAAATCAAGTCTTCGTATATTCTTAAAATAAATAAATATTTCTAATAAATATTTCTTTACAAAAATAACCACGCCAGATGAGTAATAAAATGAGTTTAGAGTTTTGCATTAGAGACGCAAAAGAATTGAATATCTCTACTTTCACCACATAATGAAAATCTCAATTAGATCTTGACGGATAAGAGAAACAAAAATTTTTCTCGGTTTTGCATTGGAGATGCTCTAAGATTTATTTGAATTCTGTACCATAAATGTACATTTAATTAAAGAAAATCATCACTTTTTTTTGTTTTGTTAAGATAAGGAAAATCATCACTTAGATTTACATAACGGTTATGTCATAACCTTTAGCAGTTTAATCCCGGAGTAATATGGGATTGTGAGCAATATAATCTATTGATTCAACTTAACAGCTAGTTACTGATAACAAATACATTAAAAGCTAAAGTACATATGTAAAAAATGCTCTGGGCCGCTTACCGCTGTTTTCAAGAATATGGCCATTGAAGAAACTTTTACGAACGACGGGGAATGATAAACTCTTAAGGGGAAATTGTTCAGCGTTCAGAGTTGTTGAAAGAACAACCATGAAAAACATGAAAAACAGAACTCGAGAACCCATTGATGATAAAGACGAATATAGATACAAATTACTATGGAAGGAGAAGATGTTCTTTATCGAAAACTTTGTTAATTCACACTATGAACTTCTGTCACCCACTATTTATAGATGTAGTTACAAAACATATGACTCCTGAACTAGAATCTAAGAGATTTGGTACACTAAACACAAGCATTAAAATGTAAATCTGTAACTAAATTTGTTGGAAATAGATTATGTATGATATTTGTTCATGTGATGGAAGGAAAGTTGACACCCTTAGTTATTTTCCAAATTGTCCACCGTTTAGAACCCAAACTCGATATTGCCCACATCTAAGAATATTTCTTATTGACAACTTATACTCCCAAAGATTTGTTATAATTTTGAATCATAAATGTGCATTTAATGAAAGATTTCCTTACATCCATATAATCTTTAAAGATAATCTCTATTAATATAGGATTACGAGCAATATAATTTGTATATAAATGTGCATTTAATGAAAGATTATCACTTAGATGTAGGGATATAAGGCTAAACTAACTCAAGTGAGCGAATTGAGAATAGGGTCGAGCAAGAGAGTCGGGAATCTGTAATGCGATCTTACGACTACCTACGGTCTGATAAAATGAATCGAAACTAAGTCTAGCTCGACTCATAAGGTAGACCTTCCTGAGAACCAGTGGCGAGGCCAGACTTTTGTCGATGTGGGGGCACATTCAAGTCAAAATAACTAACAAATTCATTTTTTATAAGAAACAAAAAAGTTTACTATTAAGAATAATATTCCGTATTAACAAACACAAATCATTAGCGCACAGAAATATAAAGCTAGTCTATAACCATAATCACTAAAACACTTTGCAATTGAGATAGAGAGAGATACCTTAGTTTTGAATGAAATAAATTGAAGATGTTATGAATTACTCCTAATTTAGTCTAAATAAGATGAGAAAAGAAAAAAAAAAATTATATACCTATCTTCGTAAAAGAACTAGAAACTTGCATCCTTGTTTGTCTATTGTTTGGGTTGAAATTAGGTTTTAATTAGTATATCATGGTGAAGTTGATTTTAACAAAAGAAAATTTTGAAATTGATTTTAACTAAAATTGAAACAACTATATACCATTAAGGGTTTCGGGTGGCTTCAAAGTTTTAGTTTTTGTAATTAATGAGTATAAGATACTAAGATGGGATGTGTGGGTTGTGACTAGGGGTGGGAAAACGGTCCGGGAACCCGATATCCGGCCCAATCCGCCCGGGCCGTTTACACCCGAAACCGATTGCTACCCGAACCGGGTATACCCGGCCCAATGGCTCGGGCTATATGGGCCGGGATTCAGACAGGAACTCATATCCGAGTCCCGGCCTGAAATACCCGTTCGAAACCCGTCCGTAAAGATCCGCCCACTACAACCCGCCCGTAAAGATCCACCCACTACAACCCGCCCGTTAGCTACCCGAAGGCTGCTACCCAAACACCCTTTTCATACCATATCATCCAAAGGTGTGGGACTAAAGAGCTTGAGCTACTTAAAATTTTAACTTTTACCAAGCCTTGTTTTTGGATGCAAAGGAAGAGGTAGATATAACTTCCCTCTTGCTTCTTTTATCCTTATCCCAACAATGTGGGACTAATAGATGAAGCTTATAAAGTTTTTGACTTCAAAGGAACATGTCTTCCAAAGCAAATGAGGAGGTTATATATAACCTATCTCCTTGCTTCTTTTATTTCTAACTCAAAGGTGTGGGACTAAAAGTTGAAGTTTGCTTAAATTTTGTTTTGTGATGTTGGCCTTCTTGTGACCTTGACTAACTATGGGGCATGGTCAATAGTAATTGACTATATCAAATGGTCCTAAGACCATGTTTTTTTTCCTCATCAAAGTATTTTATTTTCAACACAAAAAAAAAATACTTGGGTATATTTTGCTAAACAAAATTTTGTAAGACATTATAAATAGTTAATAAACTTTAGTGGTCACGGTTACCATGTCTATTCCGTATTTTAATGTGCCCAACCAAAAACTTCATTAGACGACTTAATGGGTTAAATTATGGTTGAAAATATCGAGTGAGATTAGGATTTGGAAGCGAGAAAGCTCAAGTACCCGAATACTGGGACTAAAGCTCTCTTTATGGGGATCTTGATTGAAGGTCGGTCATTTCCCTATATCTTCTTGGATTTAGTTATCGACATTGAGATAATGTGTCCCGTGGTGATGTCTTCTTTTATATTAGATAAGGATGACGGGTTAGTTTTCTTTGATACGTGTGTTCATGGTAGAATATCTAGTGAAGAGTTATGTGTTGTTTTTCGTAGAAGGATGCAATTTAAGGAGTTAGGCAAGTTTGGGAGGAGATGCATAATTTAATAATATTCGTTATAGTTGTGATAACGAATTGCTCGCAAGAGAATATGAGGCATGACAGGAAGCTGAAAAGAAGGCAGTACTAGTAGTGATTGTAGTGCGTAGTCAGTCGGTCATAGCTTGAAAAACACGGCCTTAAGGCTCTACTTTAAATTCCCCTCAATGACAAAAATTAAAAAATTGCAAAACATTCATTTTGTTTAGTGATTAATAGGTAAGAATGGTTGGGAACTTGGGATACAGAGTGAGTTGATCTATAGGAACAGTTCTCTTTACATATGAAGTGTAGAAATTAGAATCCACACATATCTAGCTATCAAACACGGATTGTCCTTTCTAAATATTTATAGTTTGCCGTATGGGTACTTGGATCTCTGTTGGGCTGTTGGGCAGGGGGAAGGGAACCACAACAGTGGCAACAATATCATTTTTTTTAAAGAACTAATGTGTGATTTTTAGTACGTATTTCTTGTGTCATGAATACTGATTTAGTTTAAATTCATTCCTTTCTAACATAACAAATTGCCACCAAAAGTAGAAAATTGATGACTTGTGTCCAACGCCTTGCATTTGTAATTCAACCGGGTTTGCTTTCCATCCTACAATCAAACACATTTTACTTCAACATCTATGAAAAAACATAGTTGAAATCAAATAATTCAAATGAAAATATAATCATACCTTCAATAACGGCACTAGGATCTTCATAAATACGAAAATCATCATACGTCATTTCGTCAATAAAATTCAGTACAAATCAAAGAATTTCTATTCAATCTACTTCGAAATTGTTCATTACAAATCATTAGACGTCGTTTCCTTCGTATTAATTTCTTATTTTTTGTGTGAAATTGAGAGATGAAAACAAGAGAACTCAGAGAAGATAACATTGAAAAAGATGCAACAAAAAAAATATACTGGCAGAGAGACTAAAGATAATGAAGCAACTAAAAGTACAATCTCTAACTAGAGTTGTCGTAAAAATCCATGTGAAAGGGCAACTCTGGTGGACTACTCCAACTCTGCTGAGACTTGTTATGTCAGGATAAAATAGGAGGTGCATGTTTTCTAGAGTGTCATACAAATATTTCATATAACTGAAGCCTCTTACTCGAATACTTAGCACCTCTAAGTAGACATTAGTTGATAACCTTCCTTTTCCAAATGAACAATAGTGTGTCGGAATTTCGAGCAAAGGAGAGTGCTTGAAAACCATGTCAAGATATCGATCTCAAGCTGATTAACTAAAATTGTCACACATTGTTCGAAATTCTTACCTACAAAACAAGTACCCAACCAAACCCAAACGAAGACAAGATTTCTACGCCTTTCGTATCATTTTTGTACTTTCTTCTTCATATAGGTCTCATATCTCTCCCTATACATTCAAGCTTCTAATGGTAATGCTAGTGGGAAGTGTCGCATGTGTTTCTATGCCCGATTAGATCCGTTTTCGCCCATATAACCTAGGTATATTTGAGATATATAGTCGAACATTTCGGAAAACAATTGGTTCTTAAGCATAAACAAATAGAAACGAAATCAAAATCACTTGTATGTACATGCATGTCTATAATAATGGAGAAAGAGATGAAGACATTACATCCTATGAGCATTGATATGAATACTACCACCAGATCCACCACCACCCTTGAGACCACCATCACCACCTTCAGCCAAAATAGTTCCATTAACCTCAAGAACTTCTATAATATACACAGAAATTCTCCCACCACCATCACCACCAAATTCCTTTTCATTACTAGTTGTTCCACCTTTACTTCCATAACTTTCAGGCTTCCCAAGTGAAGACCAAGCATAAGCATCACCACCCCAAACATCTTTAGGGTTTTTAGATTCATCTGTTACACAACAAGCACCTCTTCCACCATGACCACCCACCACCAGCTCCATCAATTCCTTAAGGAGTACCACTAGTTTGTGGTGGAGGTGAACCACCTAAAGCTGTTGTATTAACTGATGACCCATCAAAGAAAATTGCATTAGTTGAATTTAATGAAAACCCACCAGAATTGATCTTAATTAACAATTCAGACGAACAAAAGAAGTCTATTGTCAAATTGCTCTCATTTTCCCTCTCTCTCTAGATTGTTTACTAGTACTAAAAGGATTTTAGAAAGTATAAAAAAAAAGAGGGTTGTGTGATTTTTTAGTCCCACATTGAAGAAGCAGAAGGCGGAACAAGGAAGAATGAGATATAAGATAGGAGTTAGGACTTCTGGTCTAGGTACCTTTGTGCTTTGGGCGATGACGCAGCTAGTGGGGTATATTTGCACCCACGTGGTTCTGCTCTAAATGCCCGGGACCCGTCCGTCCGAGCCCGTTAGAGCCCGAGCGGGTTCTCGGGCAGAACCGGGCTGCGGGCACTGATATATTCGTATTTGTCCGGCCCGAAGTGTCCGATAGCCCGATCGGTCACATGATTATTGAGCCCGATCCGCCCGAGCCCGAGAAATAAAAGCCCGACCGAATTCCCGGTCACATGATTATTGAGCCCGATCCGCCCGAGCCCGAGAAATAAAAGCCCGACCGAATTCCCACCCCTAGTTGTGACCTTGTGGAGAGTTGGTTTGTCGAAGTACGGTCGTAAGTGGGTGGGCCCATTTGAGTTTCTTAATGTGGTAATTAATGATAGGTTTGAAATTTCTTAGGCTAACTGATTGGCAAGGGAATTAATTTGGGCATGGAAACTCTAAAGGCACTATTTAAAGCTAATGGAGCTCACGTTTGGGCCTGTTGGGGCGCGCGCCCCCACGGGCCCCTATGTGGGCTCGCCCCTGCTGAGAACTATGTATATTCCAAGATCATACTTAGTCAAACGCATTACATCTTAATCGGTTAATATCGAGTCATCGAGAGTGTCGTCTAAGTACCATAACTATTTGAAGCGCATAACAAGACACACGAAAGTGGATCTAGACTACTATCAATATCGAGCCCTTCGCTGCATCTATTAACTATGTTAGGTGCACGACAAAACACATGAAAATACAATTAAAAC
Source organism: Eschscholzia californica subsp. californica (assembly GCA_002897215.1). Lineage (NCBI taxonomy): Eukaryota > Viridiplantae > Streptophyta > Magnoliopsida > Ranunculales > Papaveraceae > Eschscholzia > Eschscholzia californica. The sequence goes on from BEHA01000861.1 coordinate 954,779, forward strand.
GACAATCAAAATAGAAAGAACATTGATTTATTATCAAACATTTGAGCATACATGTAGAATCTCTTAATCGAAATACATCATCCTTTAACTCCGACTCAATAAGAATACCTAATTATGGAATTATTATACATCAAGGCAAAAGAATAAAGGAGAACTAATAAACTAGGGTGTGAGAATCCCCTTCGATTTTATCGCAATGCTATAGTCGATGGAAAGATGAATCATTTAAGTGATGCCAATCTCCCCATTACAGAAATGTAGGTCCCCTTGAAACCATTGAAGTGCTCCATAGCAGAAAACCTGAATGCCTCATACAAATATTCATCTTCTTCCTCAAAGTCAAGCTAACACCATGTAAGCTTCAATGAAGTTTTCTCTCTCTAAAATTATTACCAATATCATGTAAAACCAAATCCAAAACTTGAGAAATCAACACTTTTTCTCTCTCAATACCTAGATATAAAAGAAAACAAGAAGAATCATGAGAAAAATACAAAGATCAAAGGAAAACTAAGAAGAAACTAGAGGCAATGGCCCAAAAACCACCGGCCGGACCAAGTACCTCAGGTCTGGTCAAGTGCACTTTTTTATCGGAGCTACAAAGAAGCAACAACTCGGGCAGATTGTAGCCTCCTTGGCCGGATAAGGAGCTAGGTTGCCCTGACTTCCTCTTTGTCCCCTTCATTGCTCCTTTCTTCCTTGTTCCCCTTTCCCTCTCTCTAGAACTCTCTAAACCTTAACAATAAGTTCAAGAAGATGATAACGAGCAACCTCTCTTTACCTACCCTCAAATTTTCTTCCCTTATAACTGAAGGATATGTCATTTCGGTCTGAAGGAATGTCCTTCTAAAGGAGTCTCCTTCGACCAAGATGGTAATATGTACAATTTGGCGAATAGGATAATGATGTCCTTATCCGGAAGATCATCTAGTCCGATCGAATTAGGGATCGTAATGCTTACCTAGATGCCAACTACGATCGTCGGATCATTTGGGTAATCCGCGAGTAACATAGACCGGATCCTAAAACGGGTTAAACCAAAGAGCGGTGGCTTGAACGGAGAGAATTGGCTAGAGGGAACTTGGCAAATAGATGAATTAGATCCAACTAAACCGGCCAAAACAAGTTCGGAAGAGTTTGGACAAAGATAAAAAGAACTACGCTTGAAAGGGGGGCCCAGGACCATAAAAAGGGGCCGACCATATGATGGCCGGCTGGAGCATTAGGCCGGCCAGGCCAAGCCCACTAAGGGGCTGATCTGGCCGTCCACATGAAAGGGGAAACCCTAGATGGAATCCCTTCCATCCAAGTTTCCCAATCAGAAAGGGTTTCTGACATTATATTTTCTGTGGTCCATATTGAATCTTAGTTTGAATATGATTCTAATTAGGGTTTCTCTATATATGAACTAATTAGAGAACGTAAAAAGTGTGGAAATTCTCAAAAGAAAATCAAACTCTACAACATCAAGTAAAAAAGGATTTTAGAGAAAAAACTCTCATTCTATCGATCTAGTCAAGAAGAATGAGTTCTTCATCTCAACCTTCATTAAGATCCTAGATGACTCAAGGAAGGGAGTTTAAGTTAACCTACTTGGTGTCTCAAGTAGAGGAGTTACACTTTGAAGATCTTTATCTTCCGAAAAGGCGTCAGAATCTAAGTTCAAAGGAAAGCGAATAAGGTAGTCTTCTTCCCATTCTAGTTCATCTTTCGTTCTTACATGTGATCCTGGAAACTAATGTTAGACATATTAGATGTCTGAGATTCCGCTAACAACATTGGGTGACACAAAAACCCTGCAGTAGCGTCAGAGCCTCTTGCACGAACTAACTTTGGCTAGACGAATTAGATTCAGACTTGTTTAGTTAGAAAGATAAGTTTGTTTAGATATTCAAACATGAATTTGATTAGCTTGAATGAGATTTAGGCTTAATCAAATAGGATTTGAAAGATTTCAATAAGTTTAAAGGTTTAAACATTTCGGTTTTGAAAATAGTTTTTGAAAGAAAAATTTAATGCTTTAACATGGTTTTTAAAATTTTTGCAAATCGAACTATTTTGATTTAGAATCATTAAAGAACAGTAGGTGAAAGTGAAAGAAAAAAAATTGGTCAACAAGCTTTCTGTCCGGCGAGGACGCGTTTGGGACAGACAGACGCGTCTCTGTATTAGACCGAGACCGTATCGGACTAGGAGTCCTGGAAGTGCGTTTCTGGGATTCTAGGTCGCGTTCGAGGACGCGACATCAAACTCTTAACGCGTCTCAGACTTGGAGTCTGAGACCTGAAGTCCGAGACGGCTTAGGATGTGACCAAGAAACCAGACATGTCTAGGCTGAAGGAGTTGAAGGAGATGTCCTTCGACCAAGATGACAATGCGAGCAATATATCGGCTAGGACAATTGATGAAGAAGATCATCAAGTCCGATTGATTTAGGGGTCGTAGTGTTTAGCTAAAAACCAACTACGATCATCGAATTACGAAGTAATTCGCGGCTAACTTCGATCGGATCCTACATCGGGTTACACATAAGAATGGGTATTTAATCGGATGATGTGACTAGTGGGAGTGTGATATAACATTTGGAATGTCCCATAAACATATCTCACAGCCCTAAATAGAATTTGGGCAAAAGATAGCAAAAAGGCCCGAAATAAGGGTTTTGGGCGTAGACCGGTTCGGGTACTTCCGGGACTCGGATTGGGCTGAATTTTGGAGGGTTAGTTTCTGACATACCCAGTAGTATGGAAGCAAAATTTCGTGGTGTTTGGACTCCTCCTACTTAGGGAATTGAGAAAATATCATTAATTGCTATTTTCGACTATTTCCCTAAATCTTATTCTAAAGGGTGTTTTAGGAAACCTTTGAGGAGGTGTATTCTCATTAGGGTTCTATATAAACACTCTTAGGGCAGAGAATAAGGTGTGGAATTTCTCTCTAAGCTTTCTTACTCTACCACATCAAGTAGAGAGGAGAAAGTGAGCTAATTCCCAAGCTATCTTCTAGTCAAGCAAGAAGAAGGTCTTCTTATTATCAAACTACCATTGGTGCTAGCGAGCTTTCAAGGAGGGAGATTAAATACACCGTTCGGTGTCTCAAGTAGAGGAGCTACGTTTGAAGCTCTTGGTCTTCTTTAATCTATTCAACTAGCTCGAGGGAAATAGCGATTAAGGTAATCTACTATCTTCCTATTAGTTAATTACTATTTTTGCATGATGATCTTGGGGATACTAGTGTAAGACATTAGATGTCGTTATCCGCTATTAGCACTAGTATAAGGGTATAATTCCCTTCAGTGGCGTCAGAGCCTCTTGCAATTAACTAGTTTTTGCTAAGAATCGAAATAATTGATATTTGATATGCTTGATAGTTTGATAGATTGAGTTTATAAAAGTATTTTAAAAGTGTTTTAAAAGTACTTCAAACTCATAATTTGATTACAATAAATATGATTCAACTAGTTTTTCAAATTAAAAAATCAAAATTGATGATTGAAAGTGTTTGAAAACATTGAATTTCATTGATTTTGAATTGGTTTTCAAAATTGTTCTTGAAAAAGTTTCAAAAACCTAGAATTTTGATCCAAAATTGGTTGATTAAAAGAATTGTTTTTGAGTTTTAGGAAACTCCGAAAAAAAAAACGAAAATTTGGAATTTCAGAAGTATTCTAAAAAGAATTGTTTTTGAGTTTTAAGAAACTCCACAAAAAAAGTTTGGAAATTTTAAAAGTTTCTAAAAGTTTTGAGAAATTTTAGAAGTGTTCTGAAAGGGATTTCAAAATTTAGAAAAGTTTAAAATTTGGAAAATAGCACATAGAGATTTGCAATAAAAAATTGGAAACTAGGGTTTTGGAAATCCTAGTGTCCGGCTAGGAAGCTTCTGGACGCGTCTAGGAGACGGGTCCAGCAGCTGCAACCAGATTGCTGCTGGACGCGTCACCACCAGCTGCGATGGAAGCATCTGGACGCGTCCAGAGCTCTCGACCAGACGCGTCTGGGAGGTTCTGGGTGTCTCGGACTAGGTCAGAGACACCTAGTGCTGGTCCGGTCCAGCAGCAAACGCGTCTGGTACATGGACTAGCGTCCTGGCTCCGGCCAGGACATGCCGGCCCTATGGGCCGTGCTATGTCCGGACCTTGTCCGAGCCCTTTTGTGGGCCTTGCCCGGGCTTTTTCGAGGCTTTACGGACCACGAAAATGGACCATCATTCGAGTGAGAGTTATTGACAAATTTTCTTCCGATTCCAACCAAATAATTCCAAAATTAATCCGGGCCATCCAGAAGGCCAAAACAGATTTCTCTTTAAATTGATTTATGAAATCATTAAGAATCGAACCAATATTTTTCCCGAAATTGACTCGGGCTTTCAAAACCCGAAACGGAGTTTTTCTTGAAGTTGATTTTAGAAATCATAAAAGATAAAACCGGAACGCACCATTAGTCGAATTCTTTGAATTTAGACTTAAGGTCCGTAATGTGACATGTGATGTCGACAAAAGTGTCTCCCAAGATAATCATGCATATATAATTCTTAGCCTTAATATATTATATGAATGCATGTGATGTGAATGCGGGAAACTAGTATGGCCATAGATTTGTTTCTATATTCTTGTTTTAAGCACGGATGGGTGCATATTTGTAATTAATTTTGATTTCAAGTTTATACGATCTGCGGATCGTTAAAGTCTTGTAATTAGAGTTTAGGGTCTATGAGTCCATTGAAGAAACTCAAGGAAGGAATCCAAAGGCGAGTGGGAGAAATCAATGGAGGTTCAAAGATGGAGATCTAGACGAACCAAAAGGCGAAACAAGAAGCAAACCAAAGGAGATTAGATCTTCTAAGTTAGGGACCATACTAGGATCCATGTCTGCTTGATTTATTTTCTCGCGCGCATTTACTTACTTATTTACACTTTATGTCGTGGATGTTAATTAGGCTAAATAGTTCACTATAACAAATGACAGACTAGCGTAAAAGTCCCCGAAACGTAATCTTGAGTAATCGCCTATCCAGATTAAGACACTCGTTGCGCCCTTGTTCGAAGAAGGTGGGTCGGCCTTCGCAGAGTACCTCCTCTACCTTGGGACAATGCGGGTAGGTCTATAGAAGAGGCCTACACGTCTAAATGGTTCTACTCAACGAGATCAGCAAAAGAGTCTTGGATACTCGAGGCAAAAGGATAGATTAGTCATTCATCAATGAAATCTATCAACCAAGAGTCATAAGGTATGATCAGTGAAGTAGTTCACTCACCCGGAACGACGGAGTCAAAGGGTAGGGCCTTCGTCCGCTTTACTCCGAAGAACTGGGATCTTGGAGTCACTTATTCAATCGGGGACGATTTTTATTGAATAATGTGGGAAAACTAAGTTTTTCAAAACGATAACGAGTTTTAAAACTTTTCCATTTCTTTTATGTAGTTTAAAGATGACAAAAGATATTTTCAACTTCCGCTCACTTCTCGACAAGGAGAAGCTGAATGAGCACAACTTCCTCGACTGGGAGAGGAACCTGGGAATAGTTCTCAGGATGGAAGGCAAGCAAAATGTACTAGAAACTCCAATTCCTGTATTGGATGATACTTCAACTAAAGAAGAGATAGATGAAGAAAGGAGTGTGCTGAAAAAGGCAGAGCCTGTAACTTGCTCAATGTTAACAACCATGGAACCGACTCTGCAAGACCAGTTCATAGACATGGATGCTTACTCCATGATGCGACAACTTCGGGAAATGTTCCAGAAACAGTCGAGATTGGAGAGGTTTGGAACCTCTAAAGCAATTATGGACATGCTCCTTGAAAAGGGAAAACCAGTTGGGCCTCATGTTCGTCAAATGATCAGGCTCATGGGAAAGCTGGCTAAACTAGGTTTCCCTTATAGCCAACAGACGGCTACCGACAGTATCCTTCACTCCCTCCATAGTGGTTTTAATCAGTTTAAGATGAACTACAACATGAATGGATGGGATAAAATGTTGGAGGAACTTCATTCTATGCTTCTAACAGCTGAAAAGGACGTCGCTATAGTGGAGACTAAGAAGGACGTTCTTATGGTACAAAAGGACAAAGGGTTCAAGAAAGGTGGAAAACAGAAGAAGAAAACCTCGTCAAAAGGAAAAGGCAAACGGGTTGCCAAACCTAAAGACAAAGGTCCTCCTCTTGACACCAAATGTTTCTATTGTGATGGCAAGGGCCACTGGAAAAGAAACTGCCCTAAGTTCTTGGAGGACAAGAATAATGGAATAGTGGCTTCCAGTTCAGGTATAAACAGTTCACTTATCAAATACTGTAAAATTCCTAAACTTTAGTATATGATACCTAAAATTGCCGTATCATTGTGAATGTACAGGTGCAGCTGGGAACTGAGTATTTGGCTAAGGAAGACAAGATCCGAGAGGGGGCAGAAGCCTCGACTGCTAAGGGATCGAAGTCTACTTTAGGCACTAATCTAGATTAAGCGTTTTTCTAGTTTTTAACATCATCTCTGTACTAAGTATTATGGAGAATCAATAAAGAACTTTATTTCTAAATTGAGATGTTATTAAAAGTGCTAAATTAAACAATCTATACCTAAGGATTCTAAACTTGGTTAAACACCTACAAGATAGGTTCAAATAACCAAAACATGAATCAACTGACAAGAAAAAAAGTCTTGAGTCAGAAACAGAGATTGATCTTCAAACGTACTTCTAACCTATCCATATTTGGAGTGTCCAAAAGGATTAAGATGAAGAACACGAATCAAACTCTATCCTCCAAAATCCACTAGTCTAGACATAGCTTCCCACAAAACTACCAAAATTCCGTCTAAAGCTAGAACTTGTAAAAAGCATTACAAAACTAGCTAATATCTGACGCAATTTCTATTTGAAAGAAATTTGGGCTCTTCCACAACCAATCAAGAGAACAAAGTGTTTGTTGCTCATGATACTATTCTTCTAGTAATTAACACACCTAGTAGTCTGGGAGAAAAGTACTAATTATTACAAGAATAAGTGGGAGAAAAGTACAAGTCGATTTAATTCGATCATGAGAAAAATCATGAAGAGTCATGAAGCACAATCATGAAACTTGTACAAGACGATTAAATTCGACCAAGAGCAACAAACTGCGGCTCCTCGAAAAAGGAAAGGTTAAAGATATGATCTTATAAACCCACCGCACAAAAGCGAATGTCTTTTGCAGGAGAACTCTCAAAGCAAGTGAAAGTGTCTCTAAAGGAATATCTCAAAGTAGTTGAGAAAATTCCAAACTGTTGTTCAAAAGCCATAAAAGGTCAAAAGTAAAATCTCAAAGACTCAGAAAATAAAGGTTATTTCTGAAGAGATAAAAGACCTGCGCAGAAACGGAATCCATATCTCCTCAAGACATGAAGCTTGATAATTTAAGTCAACGGAAGACCTAAATTGGTTTTCCAAAGTAGAAAACTGAGAAGGATGGAAACATTCATGTTTCCCGAAACTAGACAAGAAGAATAAGATTCTTCCAATCAAGTTATGTCCATAGGCATGCTTCAGAAATCAATCGTCGAATTAAAAGCACGCAAGAGTTAGAATCTTCGATTCAAAGAGGCAATCAAAGAAGTTTGATTCCTGAGGAATGAAGAAAAATCTTAAATCACGAGTTTCAAGAAGGTAAGTGGGAGAAACAAACCTTCCGGGTCCGTATGCAGAGTACATACAAAATATTGAGTACGACATAAGATGTTGTGTAACAGTGAACACACTGACTCAATAAAAGGACCACACACAAGGATGAAATGCCATTTTGGGCATCTGAAGATCTATGAGCATAGATCAAAAAGATGATAGGATTAGAGAGACTTAGTACGCTGAGATGCTTGAGATCCGAAACAGAAAATCTAAGACTCAGAAAAGTCTAAAATAATTTCGAACCAAAACTGATGACAAAGAGCGTTGCCAAATCGGAGTTTGAAAAGGCACCGATGAGCAAGCACGCATGAGAGAGACGTTTATGTTTTAAAACATAAAGTCAAGTCATGTAGAACGTGATTAGCATTTAGACATCCAATTCGAATTGGAAACCCGAAACACTACTGAAACATCCTAGAAGGCTAAAGGATGAAAGTAGTACAAATAGTCATCGTAGCAAACTTCCAAACATGGAAGGAAAGTAGGCTTAAAAGTGTTTAAGCCGTAACCGTTGCAAATTCTACATAAGAAATTAAAAGCCTTAACTCTAGTAAAGATTACTAGATATTATCAAGGTTGAAGATAACAATCTTCAAATTAATCGATAATAAGCAAAGTTTAAAACCGACTACCACGGTAGTCAAACTAAACTGTCACCTAAGACATAGTATGAGATTCATACACAGTCTAAGGCATGAGGTAAATTTGGAATAAACCTCGACAAGTAAAACTGAGTGGGTAAAAAGAGTTTTACGGAAGAGGCTCAGATTTACAAGTCTCGTTATCAGAAATAATAGAGTTATTTAGTCGTCTAAATTTGGTTTAGTGTTTAAACGACAGTCCATTAATGATAAAATATTCCGAATAGGTTTGTCAGATACGTGATCTGATGAATGAAACCCTATTAAGTGAACTTAGAATATTTATTGTCAAATCCTTAGTCCAGGTCATTGCATGGACAACAATGACTCATGAAGACTAGTGCGGGAGTCGATGGGATAGCGCAGTTTCATGGGCTATAGGAATAGTGTATTCGATTCGACTACGTGGGTGTATAAAAGGTATATACACTGGATAACCCTCCAATGAGAAGTACATCACTCTTGATGAGCATCAAATACTTCTCAAAAGACAAGATTGAAGAGATTCCTCAAAAACATGAGTGTTCCACTCATCTTATGTAAGGAATGTCCCACTTCGGTTCCGTCAAACACCGCGCCGTAAAAGGAGGTTATAAAGACAGATACTGAGAAGGACAGGATAGACATGAAGTTAAGTGGGAGCACAAGAGTGGATTGTGTCATCCTAATTACATTAGGTAAAAAGTGTCTCAAGGCCACTTGATGAGTGACAACTGAAAATGCGTGGCAGCGCTCAAACGGATTAAGAATTAATCGCTTGTCTTTTACAGTTGTACTCGGAGATCAAGAAAGTCTGAATGATGTGACGTATCATATGGGATACTAAATTGACACGGGAATCGAGGCATTGCACTTGTTCAAAGTCCAAGTGGGAGTCTGAAGGAGTTGAAGGAGATGTCCTTCGACCAAGATGGCAATGCGAGCAATATGTCGGCTAGGACAATTCATGAAGAATATCATCAAGTCCGATTGATTTAGGGGTCGTAGTGTTTAGTTAGAAACCAACTACGATCGTCGAATTACGAAGTAATTCGCGGCTAACTTCGATCGGATCCTACATCGGGTTACACATAAGAATGGGTATTTAATCGGATGATATGACTAGTGGGAGTGTGATATAACATTGAGAATGCCCCATAAACATATCTCACAGGCCTAAATAGAATTTGGGCAAAAGATAGCAAAAAGGCCCGAAATAAGGATTTTGGGCCTAGACCGGTTCGGGTACTTGCGAGACTCGGATTGGGCTGAATTTTAGAGGGTGAGTTGCTGATATTTTCAGTAGTATGCACGAAAAATTTCGTGGTGTTTAGACACTTCCTCCTTAGGGAATTGAGAAAATATCATTAATTGCTATTTTCAACTATTTCCCTAAATCTTATTCTAAAGGGTGTTTTAGGAAACCTTTGAGGAGGTGTATTCTCATTAGGGTTCTATATAAACACTCTTAGGGCAGAGAATAAGGTGTGGAATTTCTCTCTAAGCTTTCTTACTCTACCACATCAAGTAGAGAGAAGAAAGTGAGCTGATTCCCAAGCTATCTTCTAGTCAAGCAAGAAAAAGGTCTTCTTATTATCAAACCACCATTGGAGTGCTAGCGAGCTTTCAAGGAGGGAGATTAAATACACCATTCGGTGTCCCAAGTAGAGGAGCTACGTTTGAAGCTCTTGGTCTTCTTTAATCTATTCAACTAGCTCGAGGGAAATAGCGATTAAGGTAATCTACTATCTTTCTATTAGGTAATGACTAGTTTTGCATGATGACCTTGGGGATACTAGTGTTAGACATTAGATGTCGGTATCCGCTATAAACACTAGTATAAGGGTATAATTCCCTTCATAGGCCGCGTCTGGAAGTGCCTTAGGAATCTCGGACTTGGACTCCGAGATGGTCTAGGATTCGACCTTGTGCCAGACGCGTCTAGGACCCGTGTGGACGTGCCTTAGGCATCCCAGACTTGGAGTTTAAGATGGCCTAGGTCTCGACCTTGTGCCAGGCACGTCTAGGACGCGTATGGGCATACCATAGGCATCTCGGCCTTCCCAACCAGCGACGGCGGAGGATGCGTCCCAGTCCATTAGGTAAGAACACGTTCTAACCCATACCAACACAAGCTTGGCTCGGGCCAGAAGGTGTTGGCTCTAAGCCAAGGCATGCTCGGCCTATGGCAAGGCATGTCTTGGCCTGACCCGAGACTAAGTTATGGGTCTAAGCCGAGAGTGTCTTGGGCATTGACCGGACGTTGTCCGAGGCCATTCCGAGTTCGGACTCGGAGAACTGAGATTTTTGAGTGTCGACTCGAGTGAGAGTTTTTCGTCTTTTTCTCAATCTTTCTCATAGTTTCACCTACATATTTTTTTTGAAGGTGTCTTGAATATGGGTTGATATCGAACCCATTTTATGACCCACCAACCGGCTTACAAGGCAATGATAATCGCCTGCCAAAATTGAAAATCTCGGCGTCGAATTTTGGACCCGTTAGCGGAGCTGATTACTGAGACAAGGCTGGTATGCGAAGTAGGGCTGTGAGGCAGAGCTAGACTGCGAGACAGAGCTGGAATGTGGAGCAGTTTGTACTTTGTTTGAACCTTTCAAACATTTTGACTTATACTTTATGGTTTGTACGTTTCCATACTTCACGAAGTCGTCAGAGTACGTATTGAAGTAGCTCTCGTTAGCTTCTGCAAGTAAATTTATAGGTCTGCATAACCACGTATGAGCCCTAATAGATTACTAGTCTATGTGCCTTTTTAAAAGGGTGACTTTGTCAATTAGTCCCTAAGACCTAATCGACAATGCTGAAGTTACTGAGTTTGAATCTTTTGATTTCAGCCGTTATCAATGTTAACCTTCAGTTAATTTTACCACTAGTTTCTAGAAGAACAAAATAGTTATTATTAAGTTCTAAGCTAGATCAGTGTCTAAAAGAAGACTTCGATCCCTTTCAGCATCCTTAGCAATACTGCTTATGCTCCCTCTTGGATCTTTACTCCTTTTAGTCAAGTATGTAATTCCCTTGAGCTCCCACTGAGCCGCTCATCTGGTCTTAAATACCTGATGAAGGAATTCTATGATACTTGTTTAACTTTGTTAACAAGGATACTGGAACCGGAATTCGTAATTCCATTCCTTTTGTCCTTCAGGTGCTAAGGGTAGTTTCATTGTTTAGAAACGTTCACAGTAATGAGGAACATTCTTGATCATGAACTCGTCAACTGCTTGCCTTTTCTTTGATCAAATGTTTGTCTCATTTGACTGACCCTTTGCCCTTTTGAATCTTTAGAACTCTTTCTTAGATTCTATTTACCAAATCTCAAGAACCTTTCTTAGATTTGATATTCTCGTGTATTCTGCTCAGTTGTTCGTAAAAATCTGAGTGACTCATCTAAGGTTTTATCTATCTTTGTTCAATCGACATTGAATTGGGTGATAGATGAATTTTGTTGTCTTCTATTAGGATGACTTTCAGATTGCCTTGGAGGTCTCGTACCTCTCCACTTAAGACTTTTGTAGGAACTTCTTCATCAGTTGTCTTGATGGTCGTGCTAGCATCCATGATTCTTCCAAAGAGAATGTTGTACGATTGCTTGCAAAAGGCTTTTGACCTTCTCCGGTATGAGTCAACATTGGGATTGGCTATTCTAGTACGCTTTCCTTTTGGATCTGAGAACCATTATCGGATTTTGACCTAATCGACAATGCTGAAGTTACTGAGTTTGAATCTCTTAATTTCAGTCGTTATGAATGTTAACCTTCAGTCAATTTTACCACTAGTTTCTAGAAGAACAAAATAGGTATTATTAAGTTCTAAGCTAAATCAGTGTCTAAAAGAAGTTGCTCGTTTCCTTGTGTTATCTTAATTCTACGTGAAAGAATTACAAAGTTACTGAGTTTGAATCTTTTGATTTTGACCTAATCGACAATGCTGAAGTTACTGAGTTTGAATCTTTTGATTTCAGCCGTTATCAATGTTAACCTTTAGTTAATTTTACCACTAGTTTCTAGAAGAACAAAATAGTTATTATTAAGTTCTAAGCTAGATCATTGTCTAAAAGAAGACTTCGATCCCTTTCAGCATCCTTAGCAATGCTGAAGTTACTGAGTTTGAATCTCTTGATTTCAGCCGTTATCAATGTTAACCTTCAGTTAATTTTACCACTAGTTTCTAGAAGAACAAAATAGTTATTATTAAGTTCTAAGCTAGATCAGTGTCTAAAAGAAGACTTCGATCCCTTTCAGCATCCTTAGCAATACTGCTTCTGCTCCCTCTTGGATCTTTACTCCTTTTAGTCAAGTATGTAATTCCCTTGAGCTCCCACTGAGCCGCTCATCTGGTCTTAAATACCTGATGAAGGAATCCTATGGTACTTGTTTAACTTTGTTAACAAGGATACTGGAACCGATTCCTTTTGTCCTTCAGGTGCTAAGGGTAGTTTCATTGTTTAGAAACGTTCACAGAAATGAGGAACATTCTTGATCATGAATTTACTGAGCTTCATTGACCTAATCGACAATGCGGAAGTTACTGAGTTTGAATCTCCTGATTTCAGCCGTTATCAATGTTAACCTTCAGTTAATTTTACCACTAGTTTCTAGAAGAACGAAATAGTTATTATTAAGTTCTAAGCTAGATCAGTGTCTAAAAGAAGTTACTCATTTCCTTGTGTTATCTTAATTCTACATGAAAGAATTGCAAAGTTTTAAAACTCGTTATCGTTTTTTGAAAAAACAATAGTTTTCCCACATTATTCAATATAAAATCGTCCCTGATTTAATAAGTGATTCCAAGATCCCAGTTCTTCGGAGTAAAGCGGACTATGGCCCTACCCTCGACTTCGTCATTCCAGATGAGTGAACTACTTCACTGATCATACCCTTATGACTCTCGGTTCATAGATTTTATTGATGAATGACTAATTTATCCTTTTACCTCGAGTATCCAGAACTCTTTGTGGATCTCGTTGAGTGGAACCATTTAGACATGTAGGCCTCTGCCATAGGCCTACCCGCATTGTCCCGAGATAGAGATGGCACTCTGCGGAGGCAGACCCACCATCACGAACAAGGGCGCAACGAGTGTCGTAATCTGGATAGGCAGTTCACTCAAAATTACTTTTTGGACTTTTACGCTTCTGGCATGTGTATATTGTGAACTACTTAGCCTAACTAACATCCACAACATAAACGTAAATAAGTAAGTAAATGAACGCGAGAAAGTAAATCAAGCAGACATGGATCCTAGTATGGCCCCCTAACCTAGAAGATCTAATCTCCTTTGGTTTCTTCTTTTTTCATCTTTGGTTCGCCTTAGATCGCCATCTTTGAACCTCCATTGATTTCTCCCACTCGCATTTAGATATCATCCTCGAGCTTCTTCAATGGGCTCAGAGACCCTAAACTCTAATTACAAGACTCTAACGATTCGCAGATTGTATAAACTTGAAACTAAAATTAATTACAAATTTGCACCCATCCGTGCTTAAAACAAGAATAAACGAAAAAATTTCTATGGCCATACTAATTTCCCGCATTCGCATCACATGCATTCATATAATATTTAAAGGCTAAGAATTTTATATGCATGATAATCCGGGAGATACTTCTGTTGACATCCCATGTCACATTACGGACCTTAAGTCTAAATTCGAGGAATTCGACTAATGGTGCGTTCCGGTTTTATCTTTTATGATTTCTAAAATCAATTTTAAGAAAAACTCCGTCATGGGCTTTTGAAGAGCTCGGGTCAATTTCGGAAAAACTTGGTTTGATTCTCAATGATTTCCCAAATCAATTTGCAGAAAAACCCTTTTTAGGCCTTCGGGTGGCCCGATACAATTTCGATAATAATTGGGTGGGATCGGGAGAAAAATCTTAGACTTTCGTCGAAAAACTCCCACTCGGGTCAAGACCCGAAAAACTTAGCCCATAGCCCGAGACATATCTCAGAATGGCCCGGGACAAGCTTTGGCGAAGGCCCGAGACACTTTCGGCCCAAGCCCTGAAGGAGTTGAAGGAGATGTCCTTCGACCAAGGTGACAATGCGAACAATTTGTCGGATAGGACAATTGATGTGGAAGATCATCAAGTCCGATTGATTTAGGGATCGTAGAGTTGTAGCTAGAGACCAACTACGATCGTCGAATTACGAAGTAATTCGCGGCTAACTTCGATCGGATCCTACAACGGGTTACACATAAGAGTGACAAATTGATCTAGGATATGACTAGTGGGAGTGAGATATAATCATGGGAGTGTCCCATAAACATATCTCATAGGCCTAAAAAGGAATTAGGCAAAGATAGTACAAAAGGGCCAAAAACAGGGATTTTGGGCCTAGACCGGTTCGGGTACTTCTAGGACTCGGATAGGGCTGAATTTTGGAGGGTTAGTTTCTGATATAATAAATATTATATCTGCCAATTTTCGTGGTGTTTGGACACCTCCTCCTTAGGGAATTGAGAAAATACCAATAGTTGCTATTTTCGACTATTTCCCTAAATCTTATTCTAAAGGGTGTTTTAGGAAACCTAAAAGGAGGTGGATTCTTATTAGGGTTCTATATAAACACTCTTAGGGCAGAGAATAAGGTGTGGAATTTCTCTCTAAGCTTTCTTACTCTACCACATCAAGTAGAGAGGAGAAAGTGAGCTAATTCCCATTACTATCAATCTAGTCAAAGAAGAAGGTGTTCTTCTTTTCCAACCACCATTGGTGTGCTAGCTATACAACAAGGTGGGAGATCAAATTGATTGCTCGTGTCCCAAGTAGAGGAGCTACACTTGAAGCTCTTGGTCTTCTTCAATCAATTCAACTAGTTCGAGGGAAAAGCGATTAAGGTAATCTACTATCTCCATTAGATTAATTACTAGTTTTGCATGTGATCCTGGGAATACTAGTGTAGACATTAGATGTCATATTTCCGCTATAAACACTAGTAGAAGGGTGTAAATCCCTACAAGCCCATGGGCTTGTCTCGCTTTAGGCCAAGAATATGCCAAACAACTTGGCCCGGGCCAGACTAGTTCTGGTCCATTAAGTATGGGACGCGTCCTGGCCCTAGGCCAGGACGTGGTACTTTGTCCCAGATGCGTCCAAGGACGTGTCTGGCCAAGTAGAGGAGTTGTTGTCTCGGCCATAGCCCGGACGGTCCCGAGACGCGTCAAAGGACGCGTCCTGGTCGCATCCCATACGAGACTTAGGATGCGTCCTGGTCACGTCCTTAGCTCCAGCCTTGGAGTTTTTAGAAACTTCTAAAAACTCCAAGTTTCCTTCCCCTCCTTTTTTTTCTTTTTTGCTTCTCAAGCAACTAATCCCAACTTGTTAGAAACTTCTAAAATCATGAAAATCACAACTTTTCAAACTTTTGGGAAACTTTTAAAAAACCCAATTTTGATTTTCAACTTCAAAAATTATGAAAATCACAACTTTTGAAACTTCTAAGATTTCAATTCTTTGTTCTTGAGAGATTTCCAAAATCCATGAAGAACAACACTTTTGAAAACACATTTCAATATCAAAATCAATCAATATTGAATCTTTTGAAACTCTTTTCAATCATCAATCTTGAATAATCAACTTGAAAACTTTTGAATCCCATTCAAAATAATCAAATTGAATGTCTAAAACCCATTTAGACAAAACTACCAAGCTAATAAATCATGGATTAGTCCGAAACTTAGCAAAAATTAGTTATTTGCAAGAGGCTCTGACGCCACTGTTGAGTTATGGTGGTGTCTACTAATGTTGTTAGCGGAATCTCAGACATCTCGTGTCTAACATTAGTATGGTCTCAAGATCATCATGCATAAACTAATAATCAACTAAGAGTTTAGTGATTTACCTTAATCATAATTTACCCTCGAACCTTTCCAATCGCTTTAGAAGACCAAGAGCTCCAATTGTAGCTCCTCTACTTGGGACACCGAATGGTCTACTTAATCTTCCACCTTGTAAGCTAGCTAGAACTCCAATGGTAGTTTGATAAGAAGAATACTTCTTCTTGAATGACTTGTAGATAGCTTTTGGGAATCAGCTCACTTTCTCTTCTCTACTTGATGTTGTAGAGTAAGAAAGCTCTGAGAGAAATTTCACACCTTATTCACTGCCCTAAGGGTCATTATATAGAACCCTAATAAGAGTGCACCTCTAATTTGGTTTCCTCAAAGACCCTATTGAATAAGATTAAGGAAATAATTAAAAATAGCAACTAGTTGATCTTTTCCTTAAGGAGGTGACGTCCAAACCCAGCCAAAATTGACAGATTTGATCGGGAACCGTCCCTCCAATTTTCACCCCAATCCGAGCCCAAAAAGTCTCTTTTTGGCTCTAGGCCCAAAACCCATCTTTCGGGCCTTTTTGCTGAATTCCGGACCCGTTAGCGTAGCTTATTACTGAGGCAGGGCTGGTATGCGAAGCAGGGTTTTGAGGCAGAGCTGGACTCCGAGACAGGGTTGGAATGCGGAGCTAGGCTTATGTCGGTTATTAGTGTTAGCTTATCCATGTGTATTTCGGATTTAGAAAGAGAGTTGGTGAGGTGGTGGGATTAGGGTTTTAGTGGCTATATAAACTAAAACGTTGGGAGATATCTGTGTCGAATTCTCATGAGTCTCTTATGTAACTTGTTTGCTTATCATAGTGGAAATCATCGCGCTATTGTCGCCGTGCAGTAGGTCTCACCGAACCACGTAAATCTCTTGTGTTTTGTGAGATTATTCTTTATTTCCTATTGGTTTTCTTGGATTACTTGTTTGCGATCATATTAAACCCCAACTGTCATAACACTACCTATGCTGATCGGAGACGGAGTAGCGAACAAAATCATGGTGTTGAATTTCGCCATAGTCAATAAGCTACACGCCTACAACATCATCTTGGGAAGGAATTTCCTAAAGAATTTGGGGCCATTGTCTCAATGAATCATTTGATGATAAAATTCCCGATCCCGGGAACAAGTCTCGTAGGAACAGTTCGGGGAAATCAAGAGACAGGCCGAAAATACAATCTGATCTCAACCCGGAACTACAAATAATGGATGACCGTTCCACCCCACTGCCGGAGAGGATGGTGTCTTTTACGAACAACTTTGACTGTTACTACTTTTTAATTTCTCTTTATAATAGATCCGTTAGGCTGGAGTGTTTTTTCAAATAAAGTATTATACAAGGAGAAGTCCTAGTTAACCTAGTCGTGCTGAAGCCGACGAAACATCCCTGGTAGCTAAAGCAACGACCAGGGGCCCAAGGAGAAGTCCTAGTTTACGTAGTCATGCTTAAGCCGACGAAATAGCCTGGTAGCCAAAGCCACGACCAGGGGCCCAAGGAGAAGTCCTAGTCTAAACTAGTCGTGCTCAAGCCGACGAATAAGGAAAAGTCTTAGTCTAAACTAGTCGTGCTTAAGCCGACGAAGGAGGAGTCCTAGTTAAACTAGTTTTTCTCAAGCCGACAAAATAACCCTGGTAGCCCAAGCCACGACTGGGCCCAAGGAGAAGTCCTAGTTAAACTAGTCGAGCTCAAGCTGACGAAAAAGCCCTAGTAGCCCAAGCCACGACTAGGGGCCCAAGGAGAAGTCCTAATTAAACTAGTTGTGTTCAAGCCGGCGAAATAGTCCTGGTAGCCCAAGCCACGGCCAGGGGCCCAAGGAGAAGCCTAGTTAAACTAGTCGTGCTCAAGTCGACGAAATAGCCCTGGTAGCTAGCCCATGCAACGACCAAGGGCCCAAAAGAAGTCCTAGTTAAACTAGTCGTGCTCAAGCCGACGAAACATCCCTGGTAGCGAAAGCAACAACCAGGGGCCAAGGGGAAGCCTTAGCCAAACTCCAAAGCTACTCAGAGATTATCATACAGGGCTAATTTGGGTTTTATTTTGCAGAAGGAATTAGTATGTTAGGACATGCATATTTAGAGTAGAACTAATCTTGAATCTTATGTACAGGAGAAGACATTCGAAGTTATGCATAGTAATATTAGGATAATCGCATTAATTGGTTTAGGATTACACTAACAGTAACGCGTTTGTTCGATCAA
The DNA here is from genome assembly GCA_002897215.1 of Eschscholzia californica subsp. californica. Lineage (NCBI taxonomy): Eukaryota > Viridiplantae > Streptophyta > Magnoliopsida > Ranunculales > Papaveraceae > Eschscholzia > Eschscholzia californica. Next base: position 973,091 of record BEHA01000861.1, read on the forward strand.
TGTGTCCATATATTCGCATGAAAGGAAAAAAAGAAGAGTAAGAGCCAAAGTACATTCAAACTGAAGCATACGTTTTAATACTTGTATAGCCAAAAGGAGAAAAGAAAGCAACTTGAAACCACAATTACTGCACATGATAAGAAGAAGAAGGAGGAGGGGGTGTCGGAGGATCGGTCACATCCACCAAAGCCTTAATAAACACGGCAAAGAGCCGACCACCGCCGGGACGACGAACCAAAAAACCCACCGGTGAGAAAAGTGCTGGCAGAAAATTATTCAAAACCCCTCTCAAGGAATAGACCAATGGATAGAGGGGAGTAGCAGAAAGCAAGATCATAAGGTTATCTTCACCCAGCAAGTCGCGGGGACGAAGGATGTCAATAAAACCCTCCCCTTCAACCTCTGCGCAGAGATGTTTAATGGTTCCATCACCATCGTTAAGGGTCGAATAGAAGGCAATCCTAACGTTACTGCCAGGAAAAGTTCCACAAACCATCAAGAGAGCCATGAGTAAATACAGAAGTCTCAGCATCCATCCAAACGAGAATTTGTAGAGCAAAGATTAAGAAAGATGAAAGACCGAACGCAACTACCCAAAGGGTTTTAACGAAACCACAAAGCCCGGTCGGGAAAGATTAACGCAAGGGCCAAAAAACAATAATCAAGCTTTCATTCATCAACGGATAATGTCTATTACAAAAGTTACTAACAAAAAAACATCAAGAAGAATGTGACCGTTCAGGTCTATTACAGACGAAAATGCGGAAAGGAAAAGGAGTAGGAGTAGGTTAGCAGACTTTTGACAAGTCTAAACTAAAGAAAAAGGAAGAAACAAAACAAAAGGAAAAAATTGAGGAACCCAAACCACGGGAACGACCCTGAGAAGACCTTCAAGGGGGAGGGCCTCTGGAAGAGGACAACCCTAGGAAATAATTCTTTGTCACCCAGATAGTCCTCTTGAAGGTGGCGGACCCCCAATAATCGGCAAGTAAACCACTCATATCTTGTCGATCAGAGCAAACCCACCGCCATCATCGGGAGTTCCACCTTTCGCAACCACCATTATCGCGAGAATATCTCTTGAAGAAACACCAAGCATCAACTCGAATAGGGGTATCATCTCCAAACCTCTAGCAAAATAAGAGCGAAAGAAAAATATCTCCCCTGAAAAGGTATTGAAGAAAAGAGTTAAGTGTTGAAGAAAATTCAAAGGCAAAGGAAACTATTTATAGTGAAGGAAGAAGATCAAGAGATCCTCTCAACAGACGATAGAGCATTAAAACGAAAGAAGAAAAAGTATCCTCGGTAATGCACCAAATCATAATGCCTAGATGATAAAGCGCGGCTCAAGACTGACCAGGTCAGAGAAGAAATTAATGGGACTTAACAAAACTCGTTCATTCCTCCACTCATGAAACGCCACGTGCCCAAGCATGGCAACAGAGGTACCGTGGGAAGTTGCCTGAAAGATCAACGCCAAAAATGCGTGATCAGGAGATCAGATCCTTGACCTTACAGAATCACGCATGGAAGCGAAAATCAATCTCCTCACGCAGAAATTGAAACGTGTCACGCGAGAAAGGATACGTGTATACTCTTTCAAGGAACCATCACTCAGTCTGCTCTGATTAAAAACAGCTCTGACAAACGGAACCTCATCAGCATAGTTAAAGGAAAAGCTTTACAAACAACTCAGTTAAAAAAAAGCCCCGACACACGGAGCTCAAGAAACTCGAAAGAACGACCGAGCCTCATGAAACAACTCTGGTCCAAGTATACCCCTTGTCTTCAGGGTCATTTAGATATTTAAAACTTGATAGTTACTTTTATTCCTCAGTATCTTCGACTAAGAAGTGGTGGGATTCATGATGATGCATAAATTGTACAGACGTTGACTAACGTCAAAAAGTCAAGAACAGACCTGAAGTCCGACAGGTCAACCCGGCTTAAGGAAACAGAACGGATAAACCCTCAAACACTCCGATACTAACATCGTAATTGGGAGGTCAGCTAGAGGTAACATCTTTGTTTCGCCCTCGGCACAAACGGATCAGTTCTAGAGTCTCCACAGGAATGAGAGGGGTCCAAGTAAGTTAGGCCGATGCCTCACACCTTAAACTGGGGAGGAAGAAGCGCGCCAACAGCTTACCGACTCAATCTCAGAATCTCCTTAAAGATTTCAGTCGGCTACAGAACTTTAGTGTTTAAGCAGAGTGGGACTTCAAGAGTCTCAATGGAGGAAACATCTCCTAGAAGATCTATCACCTCGGCATGATATCTATGAAAGATCCTTGAACTTAGGAACTTCTATTTATCCTAGATGCGAGATAACTACAAGGGAAACCCTAACCACGTTCGGTGGGATACTTCCCCAAACGGCGCACCACAACCACCCAACAAGCCTATAAAAGGGCTCCCTCATCGTCCTCTAATGGACAAGCTTTTCATACTCTCGACAAGCTTTAACACGATCACTCAACCAGAAAGATCACCACTTACACTGATTTCCCATAACTCGCCCTCCAAAAGGTTCAATCAATATTCAATCTTTTACTACAAAGAACACCCTGACTGTCTTGAATGTCGAAGCGATTTTCGAACCCTTTGCAGGTTTTCCCCTCAAGAATCAAGAGTTGTAGCAAGGAGCAGGAGCAAGGAGCAGACAAAAGGAATCTCAATCAACTTACCAAAATATTCGTTCATAACGGACGTTGTCTTGCATCAAGTCCCTGTTTCATGCTGATATACGAAAAGTCATTTTTTGTCATCAGCAGTCTTGGGGTTTGAAGAAGATAAATGGAGGAGCGTAAGATAGTTATAAATGATAGGGAGGGGTCAGTAATCCAAGACATATATCAACCATTGAGACTATATAATCCGTTTCATATCATAAGTAGTCTGATTGATCCAGTCTGAATGTTTTAGATTTTAGGTTTCTTTTAACCATATTTTTTTCCCTTCAAGTGGTGGGCATTTAGGTTATTTTAGTCGCTTTCTTCAAATCGAAACGTCTTGGGAAACTTAAAAAGTGAAAAAAGAAAAGTCTTACTCGAGATTTATAAAAGAAAAAAAAATGGAAGGTTTCTTTTTTGTTGAACTTTTCAATCATTAATTGGAATAAACGTTATTACAATATTTATCAACTAAAATACAAGGAACATTATGCCACATTTTGCTTTTATTCTTCTTTCTTGCCCATTTTGCTAGCTTGTCTACATGCGAGTTGAGTTCTCTACTGGTGTATTTGCATTGAACTATATCAAATTCTCTCTGATTTCTCGAATTCTTCGGATATGGGTCAACGATTGCCAGTTGACAGAGTGTCTTTTGTCATGGATATGCTTGATGATATTTAAGTTGTCACTTTCTATGATTTTCGTCTTGTGTTCTTTCGCCCAAAGTAGCCCATTTAAGATGGTTATTGCTTCACATTCTTCACTATTTCTCGCCCTCGATGATTTCACTTGAGCTGCTATGAATTTTGAATCTGCATTATGTGCAATTAAGCTAATTCCCAAATTGGATGTTACATTAATAAAGGATGCATCAACATTAATTTTTATAAAAGGTACTGTTGGCGGTTGCCATTTCCCAGGAGGTTTTTGATTGATTTTCTCAGGTTTTTTGTTGGTTTTTGGAAATGCTTTGATCATTCTGATGATCTTATCAAGATCATTTATCTCATGGTGGAAGCAGTGGTCACATCTCACTTTCCATAATATCCATAGGATGTTAGCAAAGTGAATATCTTCATTAGTGTAACAAATTTGGTTATTGTCTTTCCACGAGAAGATCCAATCTGAGATCGATAATGTTATCGGATATTATATTAAAATTAAACCAAACATTTTTGCCATAGCACAGTGTAAAAGTGCATGTTCAATTGTTTCGGTGTTCATACAATTCGGACAACAGAAGTTGAGCAGGAAGAATATGGTGGGCGCAGAGATTTATAAAAGAAAAAAAAAAAGAGAAGTTGAGCAAGAAGAATATGGTGGGCGCGGAGAAGGACTGATTAGGCTTCATTTTGGTCTTTTACAACATTATCGAAAATGGCTTGGGTCGTAATATAACGGACCGCCTACAACATTTTTCTCTCATGGCTTTAGCAGCGCCCTTTTCTATTTCAGAGAAAACTGCGGGCTCCACCACCCCAATGTTGTCTTGTCAGTGTTCTGAATGGGCACCGTGTGGACTGCGACTTTTCACCCTCTCCCCTCTTCTTTTTTTTTTTTTTTGATAAGAAACCCTCTCCCCTCTTCTGAATTCTGATAAAAAACATCAACCAACCAACCAACTGTTGCCAGAATTAGAACTCCCAAGAAGAAACACAATTAGGGTTTTTTTTTTGTTGCTCTTCCACCTCCCAACAAGAATCTAATGAACAATCTCTACCAATAGCTATTAGCTTTAGTCATCTTGAAGAATTCATCTTCTGCAGAAAGAAAGTCTGCCGATCTTGAAGAACAAGAAGGAAATTCATGGGGTCATAGCTAAACAAAGCTGATACTTTTGGCTTTGAAGTTGAAACACAATTAGGGTAAGATGAATTCTGTAACTTCTACAAGTGAAGTTAGAGAGAGAAACACCGAAGAGAAGTTAAATTCCGTCAAAATTGATGATCATCACCCTGATTTCCCTGTAAAAAATGGATCCAAGGAAGAACAAGAAACACAAATGGGTAATCAAGAAAAGGAAAATCATGAATTTTCTATGGGTGATTTTGTTTGG
>BEHA01000861.1:987780-1000279 GCA_002897215.1 Eschscholzia californica subsp. californica
ATTTTTTTAGTTGAACCGTCTTCCATTGCTCCATCGCTAGGGGAATAGAGGCCAGCACACACCAGGCCACATGGACCGATCCAATAAAGAAATTCCAAAGCTTCAAGGCTTCTCTCCAGTGGATGAGAAGATGACTGGTGGTTTCCTCTTCTAAGGAGCACCTGCCACACCTATTCACCAGGTGCATGCCCCTTTTTTTGAGATTGTCAACCGTGGGGAGCTTACCCAAAGTAGCTGCCCACATCAAGAAGCTGACTCTCGGAGGGATTACGCTACTCCACAATGCTTTGAAGTCAAAAATTACCTCTGTGGTATCTACCTGATGTATTAACCGAGCATAGCATTGCCTAACTGATAGATCCTCCTCTTCTTTATTGCTCCACACCCTTGAGTCATCATACTTAGGAGAAGGCTTCCATTTTTCCAACACATTCAGCATATCCAAGAAGATGGGTACTTCCCAAGCATTAAGGTTTCGACGAAGGTTAATCTCCCAAGATCCCAAGGAGTAGTTGAAAAAGCTATGAACTGATCCCTCTTTTGTTGGCTACTAAGAAAAAGATGGCTGGGAATCGATCCTTAAGGGAGATTTGAAGGCACCAAACATCATCCCAGACAATGTTGTCGAATCGTAAATCGTATCGCAAATCGTTTTTCAATTTATTAAATCGTATCGTATCTATGAATCGAAAATCGTAAGATTTATATATATATATATTAATTAACTATAATATATTTATATATATATATTATACTATGCTTTAAAAAGCGGCGCCTAGCCGGCGGCTAGGCGCCGCTTACGCACTAGTCGTGAGTGCACCGATCGACTAGGACTCGGCTAGCTAGTCGATTTCAGAAACCGAGTTAGCCGGCGCCTGGGAGCCGACTATAGCTGACTAGCCGGCTCACTAGGCGCCGACCAACTCGGTAAAACAGCAACTTGTGTTTTTTTTTTCCTTTTTGACCCAACTTAAAGCTAGGGTTTTGATGAACCTTCCTTACCAGCCATCTCCCTCTCTCTCTACTACTTATTGCCTTGATATTTCAAGTTCTACAAAGATTTGAAGCTCCACAATCTTCATTGAAGTAAGTTTCTCTCTCTAGAACTTGATTTTCTTCTCTTTCCCTCTCTAAAGGTGAAGGCTTCTTAGGGTTTCTCAACTGTTAGTAAGATCTTCTTGCCCTAATATTTCAATCTGCCTATCTCTCCAGCGATCTGATTCTCTCTCTCTCTCCTGCGATCTCTCTCTCTCTCTCTCTTTTGATTTATATCTGTTACAGAGATGACCTCCTCTCTTTAATGTTTCTTGTTTGATTTTCTTCTCTTCTCTCTCTCTACAGCTGTTAGACACTAAAAGTGAAAGGTGTCTCTATTATTTTTTTCTTTTTATTCTCTGTTTTTTTATTTGCTTTTTTTGTTGAATGAAAGTTATTTATCACTTGGGAAAATATTTTCATACATATTAAAGGTATGATCTCTATATATACTCTATATATTATGTATAATCTCTATTATATAATTTATAATAAAATAAATATATATATATATATATATAATTTATAATATATACATAATTTACATATGATATATTATATATATTATTTTATATTAACCGATTAAATCCGACTGGTCCCGTTGTAGTCCCGACTAGTAGCTAGGCCCGGGTTGACCGACTAGTCCCGATTTCCGACTTTTCAAGCTTAGATATTATATTAAGTTATAATCTTACCATTAATATATTAATAAGTTACTGATTTTACACTCATCTAATATATTGTAAGTAACATATTATAGTTACCCATTCATATGAGTAAAGAGAACAAAATCAGTAACTATGACTAATTTAATAATAACTGGTCAAACAAAGAAAACAAAAAAGTCAACAAAAACAGTAGAAGTGATGAGTTGTCTTCTATTATCTAATTCTATATAAAAAAAAAAGCAGCTAATAAAAAATAAAGAGGAAAGAAAACAAAGCCCACACGTGAGAGAGAGACTCGGTCTCTACAGAGAGAAAGAGCTGTAACCTTCTTGTTCTTTCTAGAGAGAGAGAGAGAGAGAGAGAGAGAGAGAGAGAGAGAGAGAGAGAGAGAGAGTTGTATTCCAGAATACTAGAAACCAGAAGACACGAAAGAGGGTAAGAGAACCAGAAGACTAGAAACCAGATTCAAAGTTCAAGGTTATTAGGGTTTTTAGAAGAGAAGTAGAAGAAAAAGATAAAAAAAAAAACAGGCCTTTTGGTTCGATTCAATGGTGCTGATTGATGTAGATGAAGTTGAAGTAGAGTCTTTCTTTTTCTTTTCTTGATTCCTTCTTCTGATTTCTTTCTTTTGTACTCAAAATCCCCTTTTACTTCTTTAATTTGGACTATGATTTCTAATCAGAAACTAAAACTCCTTAATTTTTGACCGACATTTGGATCGTGGGATTCCTTGGGAATCCCACGATTCACGACTCAATGAACGATTTTAAAAAAAATCGTGCGATTTTAACTTAATTGCGATTTGGAGAACGATTCAAATCAAAAACTGAACGACTCGATTTAAGTCATGCGATTTGAATCCCAAACCGCACGATTTTAACATCACTGATCCCAAAACTAATGAGCCTACCATCTCCCAACTTCCATTTAGTGACCTCTTTGAACTCCTTACCCTTAGCTACTATCCCTTTCCAGACTCCACAACCATATGGTTCCTTGATCTTGACGTGCTTCCATCCTCCTTGTCTACTGCCATATTTCTCAGCTATGATCCCTCTCCAGGGTGCAGATTTCTCTTGAGCGAACCTCCACAACCACTTAGAAAGCAGAGCATTATTCATAATTCTGAGGTTCTTCAAGCCAAGAACTCCTGCCTCCAGCTCAATACAAATATTTCTCCATGCAACCCAATGGATCCTTTTCGTGTCCTCCTTATCGTGCCAAAGGAAGTTGCACATCTTGCTGTCAATTGCTTTAAGGATCGAAGCTGTCATGCTAAATAAGGAGAGAAAGTATAGGGGCAGAGCACACAGCACAGACTTCATAAGGGTTAACTTACCCCCCCTTGGATAATACATTCGCTTTCCAAGCAGACAACTTCCTATTGATCCTCTCAATCACTGGATCCCATAATGCTTTACTCTTGTAAGCCTGGCCGAGAGGGAGTCCCAAGTAACTAGAGGGGAGAGCATCTAGCTTGCATCCGAGACTCGCTATGTTGGCATTGGTGGAACATCAGAGATGGCTGGAAACACCACTGATTTAGAGTAGTTCACTTTGAGACCAGACGCTAATTCGAACCAAATCAGGATATCTTTGAGTTTATCCACTTGAGTTGTTGAGTCGTGTAGGAAGAATAACGTGTCGTCAGCAAACTGGAGGTGATTTACCCCAATCCCATTGATATCCACCTTGAAACCTTTCACCCACTCTTTGAACTCAGCAACTCTAAGACAATGACTGAGAGTCTCGTCCACCAGAAGGAACAGCAAAGGGGAAAGAGGATCCCCTTGCCTGAGACCACGAGAGCTTTGAAAGGGTCCGGTAGGGCATCCGTTGAGAAGAATTGAGAAGGATGCCGAGCTAACACAACCATACAACCTAGACCTCCATTTATATCCAAACCCCATTTTCACCATAACATCATAAAGGAAGTCCCAAGCCACCCTATCATAAGCTTTTTCCAGGTCGTTGGCAATTAGGATTCAATCCAAGATCTGCCTACCTACCATAAAGGCCCCTTGGAAAGGAGAGATCAACTTGTCCATAACCACCTTAAGTCTCGTGGCAAGGAGCTTAGACACGATCTTATAGGACCCACTGACCAGGCTAATGGGTCTGAATTCCGAGAAGGAGGCATTATCTTTCTTAGGAATTAACACTATAAAAGTGTGATTTAACCTCCAATCCATCCTTGCAGACTCAATAAACTCCTGTACCATCTCTATGAAGTTAACTTTAATGATGTCCCAACATTTGATGAAGAAACTAAGAGGAAGGCCGTCCGGGCCAGGGGCCTCGTCTCTTGCCAGATCCTTCATAGCTTGAACCACCTCTGCTTCTAGGAATGGCGCTTCTAGAAAGCCATTCATCTCCTGGTTAATAGTGGGGAGGGCTAGGTCCTCTATAGAGGGTCACCAGAATATGTTCTCAGCGTACAGAGAGCTGAAATGCTCGATGGCAGCTCTTTCTATCTCCTTATCCACTGAAAAGCTGGAGCCATTGTGCTCAATGACGCTGATCTTATTTGCTCTGGCTCTACACTTAATGATTTTGTAAATATAGGAAGAGTTTCTGTCTCCAGCCTTGAGCCATTGTATCCTCGATTTCTGTCTAAGGCTTATTTCCTCCAAGTTCATAAGCTTATTCAGATCAGCTCTGCATACTTTCTTATCTGCAAAGTCCAAACTGTCCAAGCTACCCTCTACTTCCTTTCACTCCAAAGCCTGCAGCCTATCTTTCAAGCCCTTCATCTTGGATTGCATTTGGCTGTGCTTCTCCCTGGAGGCCTGGACCAAATTTTTAAATTCCTTTTGACATGTTGAAGCTTCTTCCACAGGACAGTACTACTAGAATCACCTATCTGATCAATATCCCACCATTCTTTAATCTTGTCTAAGAAGTCTACTTCCAGCATCCAGATTTCCTCAAGACGAAAAGGTGAAGGGGTAGAAACCTTGATATCCGACCGGAGAAGAATAGGAGAATGGTCAGAAACTAATCTGGGAAGAATAATCTGCTCTACAGCAGGAAATTTCTCCTCCCACCCAGGATCAATCAAGAAGCGATCAAGCAAACTCATGGCAGGAAACTCTTGATTACTTGACCAAGAGAACTCAGCTCCTTGCTTGGGAAGATCTATCAAGCCTTGACTCGAGATCCAATCCTCAAAGGATCTCATACTCTTCGAATTTAGTGCCACCCTTCTTTTCATGCATGAATCTAACCACATTAAAGTCTCCTCCCACGCACCAAGGGAGATCCCATTTTGTCGCCACCACATTTAAGTCATCCCAAAAATCCTGCCTCTGCTCCTTCTTGCAAGGACCATAGACACCAGAAAAAAGCCAAGTGAAACCATCTTTAACATTTTTAATGACTAAGTTAAGAGAAAACAGCCCAATGTACTGATCCATTAAGATATATTCATCCGAATTCCACATACATAATACGCCAGCAGATGCACCATTGGAGGGTTCATCTGCCCATCCATGGTTCCCCCTACCCCATAACGATCTTACCAAAAAAGGAGACATCCTAGACACCTTGGTTTCCTGAATACAGACAAAAGAGACAGACTGATCTTTAATCAAGTTCCTAACAGCAAACTGTTTCGAGGGACTACCCAATCCTCGAACATTCCAGCTGATGAGATTCAGAGACATGGAGACTTCTCATCCTCCCTCGGCACATTGGAACTGGATGCCTTTTTCTTTCTCTTCATACGGTCACCCATGCTCCACTCCAGGGACTTGAGCTCTCTAACAAAACATGTAGCTCTCTTCTTCCTTTCACCAGACGATAGGACTTTATTCGCCTTTCTCTCAGCCAAAAACCTAGCAATGGTCAAGGCTTCTTCATCTTCCAGCATCTCCAGACTGGAGTCATCCCCCTTCTCCAGCATCTCCAGACTGGAGTCATTCAATCGTTTGTATATCCCTTTTTTCTTCCTTTTTAATATTAATACAAATTATTCAAATAAAAAATTTGGTTTTCCTATGATAATGGAAAGTCGGTTTCATCCAGTTAGAGTCTCAAAATTCAACAAAAGAACATCGATATCAAGAACTAGTTCCCTAGAGATCTTAAGGAAGCAGTAGAAACAACTCTGTTCCATTGGAGTAGGGAAAGGAAAGGGATAAATTTTTAACGTATAGGGACTTAATAATAGTTTAGGACACAATGATTTCTTCAATCCAATCTTATGGTAAAACTTCGATTAAACGAAATTTGGATTTTCTCAAGAGTTCTCACAAATTGTAGGACACCCCTTTACGTATTGTGAAGTTCTCTTCTGTCTAGTTCTTTTAAATTTAATAGTTTTACTTGGCACAGTTTAGAGAAGTATCAGTCCTTTGTAAGCAGATGGTATACACACACACACACACACACACATATATATATATACATTTGAAGGCCAAAAGCTAGATAGAGTTTATTGGAAGTGTGAGTTGGGTGAGAAATGAGGGAGTCCATGGAGACCTTTCTCGTACAAATAAGTTATTCTGAAGCTTGTACCAACTAAAACTGAAAAGAACATGACTTGGTAACACAGAAAACCCAGGCCTGTAAAGGTCATCACTGAGAGCAACATGGTTTACTTCATCAGCTAGATAAGTTCTCAGATACACATATTGACAAGAAAAGAGCAGGATGGAGGAGATATTAAAACTGTAGTCCTCAGATAGAGATATTATAATTGTAAAAGGGGTGTCCCCCGTCCAACAAATCTAATATATACAGGACAACCATGAATTAATACTTCAAGGAGAAGTATTATTTCCTTTTTCTTCTCCACTTCTCCACTTATATCCTTTTTGCTAGGCCAAATCATCTTCACATAAGTCCAGCAAAGTCTAGACACTTATATTATCCATCCAATATAACTTTGTCCCACTGGAGCTTGGAAAATTATATACCACATTGAAAAGTATTTTGACGAACCCATTTTAACTACCAGTTTATTGATAAAGTGCATAGATATTATAAAACAGAAGGCCATCCCTTCACCTATTATACTAACAAACAAGCAGATCTGCTTAGTCGAACCAATGAAAAATACAAGAAAGAAAATAGCTACAAAACTTTATATTCAAAATCCAACTAAATAGCTTAAAACATTAGATACGTCCAAAACTATAATAATAATAATGGAGATCGATTGGTACCTTTATAGGCTTTGGATGGTAGTTATTCTCACGAACAGTTTTCAATAAACCTGACATAAGATTCGTTCGAGTAGCCTGTGAAAATGCAGAGTCACATATAAGTTAAAACTCAAAGACTTAAACTAGATAGAACAAATCTTGAACATAATCTAACTCTAGGAGCAAGTAAAGTTACAAATCAAATCCTATACCATCTTAAAAAGTCCATGAAACAATCGTTTTCTTGAGAAATATACTAGAAGGAGGCAACTAGCATAACAAGTTAATCACATGCTCAACACTTCCTACAAATTCAGATAGAAAGAAGACAAAATAAACTAAAATCTTAAGAATACTATGGTGCTGATTTTTAAAATTGCATGCGCCTACAGTGACCACCAGACATTTACATCAAAGTGCATCTTCATCGTCAATACTTGATGGCACATCACACAAGGTTTTTATAGATAATTGCATGAGGAGCAGTTTTGAATTCTAATATACACTCCCACCTCTAAACACAATCGGATGCAAGCTATTCTAATTTCTATAATCCATACAATTGAGTGAAGTTTAAGACACATGAGTCCATACTCAACAAGTAAACATACCTCGAAATCAGAAGAACGGGGATTTGCCACAACAACAGCTGTTGATCTGTTGTCCTTGCGGTTTAACATGGAGAAATTTTCATCATTTGAGCACAATATCCACGTCAGTACCTCTGTAAACCCGGCCATTGCCGTCTACATGCAACATAAATAGTGGAAAGTATGTGAATTAAATCCAATAATCTGACTAATGAAGAGTATATTATATACAAGCTGCTCTTGGAGAACCATTAAACAACTTGGTGGTACTTTGAACTACATGATCTATGTATGCCTCCGCATATTGACAAACTTGATACTCCAGATTTAGGCTCTTGGATCCTGTATTCGATGGGTTTAAAATGGTTGTCGCAAGCTTTTGGAAGGTTAGAATCAACAAGAGTTTTATAGAGTCAAATCCAAATAGCATATTGGAGGTGAAGGAAGTTTTAGTTTTGCTGTTCCATTGGAACAGAAACACCATTCCCGCTAGGAACTTACCTTTTTTAGGACTTTGTTTCCAATTGGGAGGCTATCATGATGTAACATTAGGAATACTTATCTCCTTTTAGCCTTCCATTCTTTTTCTTTTTCTTTTTCCCCCTTTCTTGTTTTTTTTTCGCTTTTGTATTCTTCCTCATTCTTTTAATATTAAATCAAAGTTTCAAGAAAAAGTAGTTCACAAGAAACAGGAACCAAGAGAAATTAGGTTAAAACGATAACCATTTTGAAACTCACCTCCCCTCTAATGAGGTCGCTAATTTGGCTCAGAGGTTGCTGCCTTCCTTGTGTTGAAATCACAGGCCTTGTTCTTAGGATATTATTAAAACCATATGCAACAGCAAGATCCTTCACATAAAGAAAAAAGAAGTTCAAATTAATTCCTAATTGACTGGTGAAGAAACAATGGACCAGAGATTTATGGCAATACCTCTGCCACGTCACAAGCTTCAAGAACATCACTTCTGGTTGGAGGTACCGACACACTTATCAGACAGTCTCCGTTTCTTGATAAAGATTGCTTAGCAGACAATTGCATCTTTGTTAACAAATTGGTAACCTAAACGAAAAAAGATATTTCGTGAATAAATTATACAAGATTCAAGTATTCAGAATGCAACTCACTATCATTATTGGAAAATAGATAGAAAATGATGGGCCTGGACCATATGACAGTAAAATTACCAGAACAATCTTTCAACGAATGCAGCATATAGATTGTAATATTATAAACTGAAAACAGCAAATACACATCTATTTGACAAAATCATCCAAATAACAATTGCAATTATCCAAATTCTGATTACTTGAAGATAAGAAGATCTATTTCGATTTTCGACACAGATGCTAGTACCACCAGTTATCCACCAAGATCAACGCCACTTCTCATCGCCCTTTATTGTGTTGAAAATGTTCATTCAAACCCAAAACAAAAGAAATGATGTCTCAGTGAACATCACTTCAAAGCTTGTTGCTTCCTAGAGGATGTTGAAGTCTACACAGTGACCGACTACAAAATCATCAAGTCCAACTCCATATACGTAGAATTCAAATCCGTGATAGATAACAGTGAGTCCGGTGCTATTTTAGTGACTAAAGATTTGTTTGAGGCTTAATCCCTTTCAATAGGAGAATAATGCAAACTGCGTCAAATTTTCTTGGGGCCTTTTTCAAAAAATAAGCCAGTCAAGCTGGCACAGAAATCATCAAAACCAACCAAATTCTTTTGAGACTGGGAGTTTTAAAATTTTAATTAGTACTTTTTCTTTTTTGTCAGAGTTCAATTCTTATGTCAGGAATAATATTTCTTTTAGATCCTGATTATTGTTTCGGTTAGATTAGGATTTATGTTTCTAGTTTAATTACGAAATGTACTAAGAGATGGTCTAGTTTCCCTATACGTAGGATTCATCCCCATAAGTAGACAGTTTATAGTTGAATATTTTATTTTGGTTGATAGTTTGGTGAACTATAACTCTATAGAGCAATATCTAACACGTTAAACTCAAGGCAGTTTCTGAAAAGTGAAGTGTTGCATGCTTTGGTTTCAAAAAGAAAAATTAGGCCACATCTATATAGAGAAAAACAAGAAATAGTTGTTTACTCCACTACGACAACATAATGTCTGGAGTGTTCCACAACAAGATACACAAGTGTATCTAATGTCGCATAAACTCAATACAGATAAATAACACATAAACACCCAACAGCAAAACTAAAAGATTCGAAAAGAACTTAATGTCATTAAGAAAAATCGAAGGACACTTCTGTTCACACGTTTTCTACACTTTTCCTAATTTAAGGAAAAAACTTAAAAGGATGCTGTAAAATGTCATTTTTCACGATTGAGTCCAAAGTTGCAAGGTTTACACCATATAGTTAATATAGACACCACGGTTGGCTACATTAACCATCGGCACATGGATATTAAAGCTACAGAAAGACATAGTAAGTTGTGATACTAATACCTCGTTTGCCTCCACAGAAATACCAATTCTACCAGTAATCTTTGACAAAGGAACCTCCATAATGAAGGACGACAAGTCGGGGTAAACATGTGACTTCCCGTCAGAGCCAATCACTTCAACAGGTTCAACCTCAAATTTTCTTTCACAGTACACAGAAAACATGGTCACCTACGCCACCAAATGAAAGATCAGTACCTAATTGAAGACAACATATTGAACATAATAACCAGCGAATGAGCATATAAATATAACAACCAAAAAATGATAACTGGACTCACCATTGTGTTCAATACAATTTTTGCTTTGGTTAAATCAGTTGCTGTGCATTCAATAAAGACGTTCTTCGTATTTAAGGAGATTGCTGAGTGTGCACCATTAATAATTGGCGGCAAAGATAAAACCGTTCTGCAGAAAGAAACTTCAACCTAATTAACAACGATGTTTAAATACTAAACAATAGGATTCTATTCCAGAAGGAAGTATACCTGTTAGAATCATATATAACAGGAAACACAGGTGAGTTCTCAATTATGTGCAAGAACTTCTTTAGTTTCATATCAGACTGCAAATGAACATTCACAACAAAAAATTACTTACCAAAAACGACCATGTACACTACATATACAGAAAAGCAACTGAACAATTAATTGGAGAATTAGCAAGTGGGAACAACTAATGTAACGGGGCGTAACAAACTGATGAGCAAAAAAGGAAATAAGATAAGATTAAGAACAATTTCATCCTTTAAGATATAGAGATTTTAATGAATTCTGGTCTTCTGCCTCGCCGGAATGGAGGCTAGACAGTACGTTCTTGGTTCTTATCCATGAGAAGGAGAACATGAAGATTTAGAACGATTTCGGACGCTTAGCCATATTGGCAACCCTTACAAAGTTATCACCAAGATCCTAGCATCCAGGCTGTCTATAGTTTTGAACAATATCATCTCCCCTTTGCATGGGGGGCTTCGTTTCGGATAGACAGCCTTGATGGTGTTCTAATCGCAAATGAGCTTACTCACTCGCGGCTGAAAGCTAAATAGGATATTATCATTACGGCGGATCTTGAGAAAGCCTATGATAGAGTCAACTGGGACTGTGTTTACAGTGCCATGGAGGTCTGGGATTTGGCTATAAATGGAAATCTTGGACAATGCATGAATCTCATCGGCATCCTTCTCGGCTCTCGTTAATGGCTCCACATGTGATGAGTTATGTAGTTTGAGGGGGTCTTTCTTTTGATTGGTGAGATTCTTAGTCAAGCCATTACAAAAATTGAAAGGCTTGGCTGGATCTCTGGTGGAAAAAAACAAAGATACAATCATCAGGTTTGAACTATTATCAACTCCTAAAGTCAATTTTCATACGAGCTCATTCTTCCGAATCGAAAAAGCCAATAAGAAAAACTCTTCCAACCGGATACCCTGGCTAGCATGTGGGCCAAGGGTACCAAAGCAAATCTCTCTGGGATCTAGTCCTGGAGAGCATTGATAGAACTCTGAAATCGGATTCCCATGCCATTGTGTGGTGCTTGTGGAGGGATAGGAACAGCATCATCTTTGGTGACAAAGGTCTTGATAAGAAATGAACAATCCTAAGTAACCAGGCAACTTTACACCCTTGGAGTAGACAAACTCCCTGGGCTACGAACTTATCTTTCATGGATTTCATTTTAAACGAGGCTTTCATTGTAACACTGTAATTTTGTATTTTTTTTTCTTTTGCCTTCATCAGGTCCACATTTTTAGGACCCTGAGCATGTAACTGTGATCGTTTTTCTTCTATCTCAATCAATCAAATCATTCAAGAAAAGAAAAGAGTTCTGGTTCATATAAATTGAGGCTTAGAAAGTCATAGGAACGTCAAACAAAGATGCCATAACTCAATAGTACTCACTTGATAAAACTCCATTAGCTCGTCAGCTCTGAAGTTTTTAACCTACCAAAAAGAAATCTTTAGCAAAGATTATAAAACATGGAAGATTAGACTACTAAATTTTGCATTGCAATTCCACTGGAGTCCAAATAATTCATTACCAACAGATAAAAGGGAGAAAGGCATAACACTGGCCATACAGTAGTTGTCACTAAATCAAAACAATTTTGCCATTGTTTACTCTGGCTTGTTTACAACCATCTACACGGACAAGTTTATCAAATGGCTAAAAGTTTCTGATAGTGATTGTTTTTTCTGCTAGGTCAAATATTCTGACTAGGTATACTGTCTAAAAACTGAAAGATTCTTAAGAAGCCTTATAACGTTGGCCATTCATCTGCAAGGGCTTGGACGCTACATCAATGAACATAAGAGATTAAGATTGCAAAAAAATCTGTGTGCAAAAAATACCTATATGCAAATCATGGTGATCAAACAACACAAAAATGATTTAAAGTGCCAAATAAGTTCTAGTCTTCCAAATTCCACTCTTTGACCTAAGCTCAAAAAGCATCGAGTGGTCTAAAGATCACAAGTTCATAAGCTTACCTGCTTTAGTGGCACGAAATTTATCTCTGTAGGTGGGAGAGCCTGGAGAGTGAAAACAAAGATGTGTGGTGTAAGTAACAGGAAGTATACATCTTTTTAACTAACATT
>BEHA01000861.1:1002683-1036156 GCA_002897215.1 Eschscholzia californica subsp. californica
CGAAATCCTTCTGAATTGCTTACCACATCATCAAGTTCGAGTCCATATCTCAAACATAAATCATCGAAATCTTCCTCAGCTACAAATCAAAATGTAACATATGAGAAGAGCTCAATAATCTAGTGAAGAATAATCAATACTTTAAACTGTGAAAATTACATTAGTAAAAAAGAAAGGAAGGCTAAATCATACTGTAATCTGTTGGTTTATGAAGAAGTTGGAAAAGGAGATCCCTTCCAACTGAGATTTTAGGCATGGTGGCTACAATTCGTCAAGAGCTTGTGAAGTGTTGGAAAAAAATTGGACTAGAAGAAATCGAAACCTCGATTGGCTGACTAGGGCAGAAATGGTTTTGATGGAGGCGAAGAGGCAAGACTAAACCCGGATCATGGGTGGACCGGGAAATCTGAACTTTACTTGAGGCCCACTCTTTTTTGAACCCTCCTTTCTTAACCGACTTGGGGAAATTTTAAATGCACTCACCCTTTCTACCCTCACACACTCACATTCTCCTTTAACTTGTGACATTCGTTTTGGGGTGAACAAGTTCGGTAACTGATTTTCGGAGCCTATCCATAAGTCGATCGGAAGGGTTCATTTATTGAAAATCTCAATCCGATCCATCGTTCATTGTGGTTCGGTTACTGAACCAAACTATGTCTGGACGGTCTGGTTTGGTTGGGTTACTGAACCAAACTATGTCTGGACGGTTTGGTTTGGTTCAGTTAGATAACCGAATTTTTTACTTTAAAACATGCTACAACTATACTTAAAACCGGCTAAAATTTAGTGTGTACCACAAACCATTACATCTACATGTACCTAATTAATCCAATAAAGTTTATCAACTACGATGTCTTTTCTATAGCTTTAGATGGAGATCGGTTAAGTGTGAAAACAACCGTTTTCAAAACATAACCCTAGAGAGCGTTAGGAAAACCTATGTTGTTCAGACAAAGGCAGCATCAGCTGCCTTTGTTTCCCTCCATGTTTCCATAGTCCATGATGGAACTTCCATACCCGTATTTAGACGTTTACATGCTTACATATTACAAGCATTCAAATATTCAACTGAACATGCATATCAAACAAACAAAAACTAAACAAACATTAAAGATTAAAGAGTTAATATGTCGCAATTAACCAACAAAAACACAAGCAAGCAATGCAATGCAATTCAAGTTTATCAACTATGAAAACAAGTGCAAGTTCAACAAAGAAGTAAATCTAGCAAAGGAAATGTTTCAAGTCTAGTAAAGATTTAAAAGTCAACATCTTCATGATCTCCTGATTTAGCACCACCATTATTGTCTGACTTGTCTCCTTCTTGCTTTTTACAGGTGACGGATCGGCACCTTCACCTGCCTCGGGTTCAGAGTCTTCACCAAAAAGTTGACATTGTGGTTCCATCGGTTGACTTTGACTTTGGTTGGGTGTTCTTCTCCTCTTATAAGATCTCAACTCACTGCTCGGACCCACATGATCTCCTTCATTTCCCTCAGCCTTTTTAACAAGCTCATATGTTAGATCGGAGTCACCTATGAATTCCTCTGCTGCATTAAATAGGGCAATCCACTCATCCAGATTCGCATTTTTCAATATGATTGGATCCATATATCTTCCACCAGGGCTAGTTCGATCCAAAAAATGAGTTGTTAAATCAAAGGATTAACAATCTTATAAATATAATGATTTGAATTTTTGGAGATTTTATTTTCTAAGGTTGTTTATTCATCACTTACATTATCAAAGGCACTCCAATTCCTTTCGCATGGAGATGCTGCAAGAGTTAGCTCAAACACTCTTACAACAAACTTCTCAAGTTCTGCCACATTTGATCCCCAACTAAACCACCATTGAGCTACATTGTGTACATAACAAATTACCATTAATAAACTAAACAAAACATATTTCAAAGTTCACAATTATGTTTGATTGCTTAATACCTGGTGCTAGCGTTTTTTGTTTTGTGATTGCTTCCTCTTCCCTCATTTCTCCTGTCGCATAAAGATATTCTACAATTTGGTAAAAAATCAATGACCGAGTAGCAGGATTTGGAACTAAAGGCCAAATACAAGCATCCAACCCTCTTTTTATCTTCGAGTTACTTTTCATAGTTGTCTCCAATGAGTATATGCGAGGATTAAGATAACATCTTGTTGTAGGAAGAGGTTGATGGAGTTGATCAGACCATCTATGCTCAATAATCCTAAGCACTTCCTGAATCACCACATCATTTTTTCCTCCCAAAGAGTGTCTAACTTCTTTCCACACTCAGTCATTGCAAGATAAATGTATCACATGCATGACTTTTGTTCGGGTTTCTAACCTAATAATCTTCACTAATGGTGAGATAATTTGAGACATAAATGTAACTTAGTCTAGAAATCAGACCTCTCCATTGTCTTTGATACTTTCTTTTCTTTTTGCATTTTCAACCATTTGCTCGTAGTCCATTCCTCAGAAAGCATCATTGTCCTCAACCCTGTTATTTGATTGAAAATATTATCCATCGATAAGTAACTAGTAGCAAATCTAGTTGTTGCAGGCAATGTCGCCAAATCGTCAATCGTGTCGCAAATCGTTTTTCAATTTACTAAATCGTATCGTATATGTAAATAAAAAATTGTAAGATTTATATATAAATATATATATTAATTCATTAAATATAATAGATCTAGATATTTGTTAACAAAAACGTTCAATGTATCTCTAACTCAAAACTAAGAATTGTATATCATAAATTCATTAAAAAAATAAAATGTAAAATGTTCTTCTTCTCCATTCTTAATTCCCCATTCTCCATTTTTCATTCTTCATTGTCATTATCAAGATCAAGAATATCCAAATCTAAGTCTTCATTAGGTGCATCATTATCTGACTCTGGAGATTCATCTTCATCAATAAGTCTTTGCCTTTTCCTTTCGTTGACTTTGTTGAGTTTCTTGGTCATGTACCAAAAATAAAGGTGTTCAATAAGCTGATTTGTATATGTGAAACAAAATCTATCATAATTGTATTTACTTACGTCCGATGTCTTCGAAGAGTTTCTCCTTCTGTGTCAACAAAACAATCTCCAATGTCCATCCATGTTGTGTCTTCTAGGAGTGCAGGACCCTCTTTCTCAATTATATATCCACTCATTATCGGGCTCCATGTCTGATAAAGAAATAGGATTAGTTCTTTGTTCTCTTTTTACTTGTCGTTCCTCGAGTCGAAAATTGTACTTCACAAACACAAGAGCATTTAAGCGTTTCTGTTCCAACTTGTTTCTTTTCTTTATGTGTATCTAAAATTGTATATGTTAGTGAATAAAGATACAATTCAGAATGTAAAGCGATAATTTAAAACGTACTTGCTACTTAGCTATTATGAACATTGTATTACATGTTCAAATGTGCTCTAATTTCGCCCACATCCTATAGCACTACAAGTTAAGCTTAATATTTCAATTGTCAATCATTGTAGTTCTGAACGATGACCTCTATAACTTTCCCACCATAGAGCTATATACGAAATTTTTAAACGTTATAAAAATATTATGCACTTGACTACTTAAGCAAAAAATAACAAACGTTTGTAATTTGTAAACCTTGTTGCCTTGAGGCTCTTGAAAGTTTTGTCGCATCTCTTCCAAATGTTCCTTCTGCTCTTGAGAATTTATCAATTTGTGAATCAACAAGTATTTTTCCCTTGAATTAGGACACATTCTTTCAATGGTGTCATAAGAACCCTCTTTATCTAGATTAAAACCATCATTGTAATGGAATTTAGGGTTTAGGAATAAGTTGCAGCATGTAATGGCCTATGGAGTTGAAGATTTCAACACTCATCAATTATCTTCCACATATTCGAGTATCTAGATTTTACTTAGCCAAATTTTTTCTCTATTTTCTCCTTAGCTCTAAGCATAGCTTCATTAATATTACCAATTAATGAACTATCATCGGAATCGACAAGACGTAAAACTTTCACCAGTGGAGATGTACATTTGATTGAGAACTGTACTCCATGCCAAAAACTCTAATCTACCAATACAGTATCTTTTACTTCGATTCTTTCACTAGTTTTTTAAAGATAACTCTTCTACTACTCCGACGAAGCAAACATTTCCCTCAATCCCAATTTTTTCTCATGTATGCTTTTCAATGCAAGAAAACATGTGGCAAATCATGTCATTATTGGCCTCAATAACTCTTTTCCCTTCGTATGCACACGTCAAAACCCGAATGTTTGTAAATATATATTGACATTATCTTGGCTTTTGCAATCACAAATGTTTGCATTCGCAACTACGTAATGTTACCAAGCTAAGATCCACGAGATGCGCCGCACAAAATGACAAAAACAAATGGGTCCTCTTTTTCATTAATAAATCTCCAAATTTGACATACGCTGCAGCACTATCAGTTACTACTTAAACCACATTTGCCTTGCCCACCTCTTCAACAACATCACCTAACAACTTGAATAGATTTTCGTCATTCTTGGATATACCAGATGTGTCCATTGATCTCAAAAAACAGATCCCAATGGACTATTCACTAAGAAGTTAGAGATTGACCTTTTCTTCTTGTCCGTTCACCCATCAGACATTATAGTGCCTCCAACCTTCTTCCGTTCTTTCTTATACATCGCAATTTTCTCACTTATTGTATCTACTTCTTTATTTAGATTAGTATCTTGTACTCGTGATACAAAGGTGGCTTAAGTCCACGACCAAAATAACTAATCTCATCTACCATTTCTTTGAAATACACGTCTTTCACAAGGTTAAAAGGCAGAGCAATAGCATAAAAAAACCTAGATATTTTGGCACAACATTTATCTTTATCACCCTTCTTCCAAATTGCACTAATAGTGTTTTGCTTCTTGAAACTCTGTGATCTTCCGTAGTTGTTTTCTTATTTCCCTTAGAATCAAGAATCTTTATATCAGACTCAAACGTTTCCCCTTCTTCAACCGTTTTGTTTTACTTTTTCCGTTGCTTTATCATTCAACATTTTCTTAAATTTTTCATATTCCTCTTCTGGGTATTTACTACAAGCAGCGACAACCTTCCTAGTTCTTCCCAGATGGTATTTCATCCTATAAACACCACCTCAATAATCGTTGGTATAATAATTGCATTTAACGTGGTTCTTGGCATAATATTTTTCTTTTACCTGATCGATTTCTTTCAAACCCTTCGAATTCTAGGGTGAAATTAGAATCACGGGATTCATTGTGAATCCACGATTCCGTTTGCGATTCGGAATGAAAATCGTGCGGTTGATGTAATTCGATTGATGCAAATAGTACGATTTTGATAACATTGATTGCATGCCTCACCAACTCTCTTCCCTTAAGTCAACTTTCTCATCATATGCAATAGTTGATTGTGGTTGTACGTGAATACTACAATATACCTACAATCTCATACAACTTTCGAAATCCTAGCCATTTTTTATACATCTTGGCGCATGAGGTTCACACAATGTGTCGCACATGGAGTCCAATAGAAATTGTATTTCTTATCTTTCATTAGGACACATGTCTGCAAGCTTGTAATTAGATAAAAATATTTGTTACAACCTACAATCAAGTTAAATATGCCAAAATAAAAATTAAGAAATAGATCATTAAGACTTGCAAACATTAAGTTGTGTAAAGGAAACGAAGGGTTAGAGTCTTAATTGAACCACATTCTCGTGACCCACTTCCTCAATGACTTAAGTCGATGGTTTGAGGATGAGTTTTACATCCTTCACATGTTCAGAATCATCACAAGATCTCAGAAAGACAATTCCTTTTAGACAATGCACTAGAAAATTGGTTAGTGTTCAACTTTTTCCATCTGTTCATCAATCAGTCATAATAGTACACCCAAAAGAACCCCTAGAGGGGTTTGAATGTACCTATCCATGTCTTGGTGGAATTGATTGCTTTGACCAAAAGATGAACTCTCACTCATGAAACGTAGGGATTTTTAAACCTATATCAAACTGTCCAACCGATCGAATCATCATAGCAAAACTAAGACTCTTGTTTTCATTGAAGGCAATCTCGTTATCATAAAAAAAGGGATATTTAGCGTTTGGGTCAAGGATAAGTACCGACTTTAGTATTTGGGTCACATGTTTGTCCGTTATAGGGTTTGGGTCACGGACTAACCATTGACCACGTTGACTAATGACGTAGTTAACTATCGTCATTAGTCAATGGTTAGTCTGTGACCCAGACCCTAAAGCCGATACTTATCCTTGACCCAAACACTAAACTCGAGTTATTGTGAGTCGTTCTAAAGAGAGAAATGAAGTTTGCCAGAACTGGTCCTTTATGAAGCCCCTTCGTACGAACTCAATATCAAATTCACTGAGGTCAACTGCCAAGTTTTTAGCAGTCTGTGGGCTATATCTAGCTTGTACAACACGTTTCTAGTGGTTGATTGGTTTTTATGTACTTTCATGGAGTGAGCCTCAATGTATGGTCTTAACTTCGTTCCTGTCAAGATCAGTGCATAAACAAGTTTTTTTATTATTAGTTATGTTCGGCTCTTGAGAAAACTTTACTTACAAAATTATTCATATACATCACTCCCTCAACTATCTTAATTAAAACAAAAGATACTGCCTATTTTGAAGTGGACATGTAAATTATCAGCTGACATCCCTCATTAAGACTCATCAACAAAGGGAGAACCATCAGGCGTTTCTTCAATTCCCGGAAGCTCTGATCTGCTTCGATTGTCTACTCAAATTTGGATATTTTTCTTAAACGTTTCGATGAACGTAAGAGCTTTATCCTCCATCTTACTTGAAAATCGAGACAAAGATGTGTTTACCTGTTAGTCTCTAAATTTTGCGCGCCTTTGTGGGACGGGGCATGATGAACAGAGTAGCATCGATGCCTCGGTGGCTTATCATGAAGCTAGTGGCGCTTATCGGTCCCGACCGACTCGGGTGACCCAACCTGTTTATTTTTTTAATTCCTATTAAGGATTAAGTAATATAATTTATATGATATAAACATAAGATCTTTCTTTTCCCATAAAATTCTAAGAGATTAATATTCCATAAGATTTTTTTTTTTTTTTTTGTTATCTTTTAGGCAAGTTCTATATAATATAAATAATACTCCATAAGATCTTTTCTTTTATTTTTGTTATCTTTTAGGCAAGTTCTATATAATATAAATAATATTTCATAAGATATTTTCTTTATTGTTTGTTATCTTTCATATTTGCTATTTTTTAGGTAAGTTCCATGTGATATAAATAATTTTCCAAAACATCTTTTCTTTTATATTTGTTATCTTGTTGGTAAGTTCTATATGATATAAATTATATTTCATCTTTTCTTTCGTATGGAATTAGAACCGGGCTACCTCGTGATCGTGATTCGACCTCTTTTTGAATCTTTATCTGGTCCATCTCTTTTTGCAATTTCTGAAGGGTGAACTGCATCAAGAGCATGGACCTGCACCCTGTCTTTTTTTACTTTCTTCAATTTGTGAGAACACAAAAGCTCAAAAGATTCTTAAATTTGTGATTGAATGTACTTAAAATCGTGGGAACAAAAAGCTCAAAAGACTGTTGAATTTGTGTTCAATGAATGTTAAGGGGTTGCTGAAGTGGTCTCCATTCTCTAGCACTAAAGTGATAATGATGTTTGAAAGTAGATCTGTTAGATATCTTCTTGAGGATCAAACCTCCGATTAGATGATGAACTCTCTTTTATGTTTCCTATTTGATTCAGGTGGGAAAAGCTTGCAAAAAATTTAGAAGACACTTCGACGCCTAAGTCAGTGGGTAGTTTTTGCAATACTTCGGAAATTATTAAAAAAGTCTAAGTGTGGAAAATGATTTTCGTTTCTTTGAAGGAAAACTTGATATGCTTATATAGGTTTGAATGACCGCGATAGTACATGGCTAAGATGATGCGGTGGTAAGACACCGATCTTGGTGGTAGTCGCTTGCGTATGAACGTTTGGAGAATAACATCTGATGAGTGTGTATCTTTTAACATGGACATATCCTTTGACATATAATTGTTTGTGTACAAAAATTAAGTGGACCTTTGGATCAACCTGACTTGTCATGTCGTTCCTCTCTTCAAGCAGATTTGAGCCCAGGAAAGTCGAGGTTACTCTAGTTGATCTCCCTACTTTGTGCTTCTGACCACAACAAAACTCTAGTTCCGAAGCTGACTCAGATCCACCTTCCCTCTTGCCTTAAGGAAGAGGGAGGCTCAAGTTGCCGAGGTGGCTTCTGAAAACATCCCTCCGCAGCTTTCGTGCACACGGCCTATTCCTTCCATCGGAACTCTCGTCGCCTTATGCACCATGCATCCCTTGACAAAGGTCCCATTCCGCATCTCATAGCTTCAAAGACCATTCCATCTTGAATGCATCCCACTCTGAAAGCCTTCTCTTGGAAACAATGCTCTCGACGTAGCTCTTCATACACACTACAACATACCACATGCCACAGTACAAGAATCACCAAGCTCTTCGTCACACTCTTGGAGCATAGATACCATCTATAACTGAATCAGAGTACCATCCCTTGAACCTGCCATTCAGGCTCTGGAAGTATGCTTCCTAACATACCACATGTTCCGAAGCACATCTCAATCTTTCTTGCCCATAAGAGCTCTCAACACATATCCCTTCGCCCCCACATAGGTTCTTCGTACATATCCCATAAGCTTCCAAGCTCTGAATCCAATCACCACTAGGATCAGAACACAACACATTAGCTTGCTCTTCTAGCTCTGATACCAATTCTCACATGGGATCAGAGCGTTATACTCTTTTAGCCTATCGCATAGGCTCTGATACCAATTGTCACGGACCGTTAGGTTGACCCGGCATAATATGCCCAAAACACACGGGCCGATAGTGCGGAATATCAAATCCCAACTATACATGCGGCGCTATGCATTCCTTCCTAATACATAGCCAGCCTTCCCGAACATCTTCGGAGCATCTTGACTATCAAGTCATCTTGACCTCGCCAATAATGCGGCATGACACCATCATGTCCCAACATACGAGCATAGCTCGTGCCGTCCCGTATAACGCTTCCTTGAGTCATAGACTCTCACCTGAAGGATATATCCGTTCGGTCTGAAAGAGATGTCCTTCCGAAGGAGTGTCCTTCGACTAAGGTGGCAATGCGATCAATTTGTCAGTTAGGATAACGATGACCATACGTGAAGATCATCCAGTCCGGTCCAATTAGGAGTCGTAATGCTTTGCTAGAAGCCAACTACGATCGTCGGATCAAGGAGTTGATTCGCGGCTAACATAGACCGGATCTTACAACGGGTTACACATAAGAGTGGTAACTTGATCGGAGAGACTTGACTAGACGAGAACAGGTTAAAGATGGATTGGATCCAACTGGAAAGGCCAAAAAGGTTCGAATAGAGATTCAGAACAAGATAGAAAGAACCGGGCCTTAAAAGGGGTGCCCGGAGGAAGGCTTATTAGGTCGGCCATGTGATGGCCGACCAGAGTAAGTGGGTCGGCCATATAAAGCCCATGGTGGGCTGCCCTGGCCGGCCACACTTAAGGGATTTGTCAAAATACCCCAAAAGAGTATTTTGGTAATTATCTTTTCTGTGACCCGAAAATAGAAAGACCTAATCTGAATGAGATTCTAATTAGGGTTTCTCTATATATAGGGTCATTAGAGAACAGAAAAGGTGTGGATTTTTCTCTGGAAGAAAAATATACAGCTCTCTTTCTCTCTCTCAATATACAGCTAGTGGAGAGAGAGGAATATAGAGAAAAAGCTCCCGTTCTATCAATCTAGTCAAGAAGAAGAGTTCTTCTCAACCTTCTAGTAAGTCCTAGCAGTCTGAAAGGAAGGGAGATGAAGTCTATTCACTCGGTATCTCAAGTAGAGGAGCTACACTTGGAGATCTCGATCTTCACACGCAATTAGAATGGTTCGAGGGAAAAACGCGTTAAGGTATTTATCCCTCTCTTAGTTCATTGATTAGTTTATGCATATGATCCTGGGCAATCTAGTGTTAACATATGATGTTTGAGATTCCGCTTAAAACACTAGATAGTGTATAGGATACACACAAATCCCAACAGTGGCATCACGAGCCGGTTGCATGAAACTATCTCTGACTAGTCGAATTAGATTCGAGCTTGATTGATTAGATGATTTTATGTTTAAATAGGGATTTAGACATGAAATTGATTAGTTTAAATTAGATTTAGACGTAATCGGATAGAAATTAAAAGTGTTTCAATGGGAGAACTTTAAAATTTCGAGTTTTTGAAAAGAGTTTTCAAAATAAAGTTTTAAAGTAGATGGTTTTTTTAAAAGAGTTTTCAAAATCTGTTGTGTTTTGGATGAATTTCATCAAAAACAGCAGCAAAAGTTGGTTAGAAAAGAAAAACAGGAAGGGAGAAGGTGTTGTCCAAGAGCCGGACTGACCAGGACGCGTCCCAGGACGCGTCCCAGTCCTTCTCAGACTGGGAATCCGAGACCGTCTCGGACAGACGCGTCCGAGCTCCTCTCGGACAGCAGACGCGTCCGAGATTGTCTCGGACTGGGATCCCTAGAGATCCGCGTCCAGCACGTGAGATCGCGTCACCTGGACGCGACCAGAGTAGTCCGGACGCATCTCGGATTGAGAATCCAGACGCGACCGGGGCTGTCCCTTCCAGACGCGTCTAGGACGCGTCTGGAGAAGCCAGAAGCCATCTCGGACTGGGAGTCCGAGATGCATATGCTTGGATAGAGCGTCTAGGACGCGTCTGTGGGCTTGGGACGCGTCTGGCTTAGGGGCCAGGACGCGTCCACCCGAGGGACTTGGCACGTTCTGGTACGAGCCAATCCAGGTCCGACCTTGGCTCGGACCTTGACCGTTACTTGAATTGGTCTAGTCAAAGGGTTCCTTGACCAAGTCTGACTTAAGTCTTTGGAGTTTGACTCGGGTCTTTTGGACCTTGACTTAAGTAGGAGGTTTCTATTTTCTTCTTCCGACTTTGATCATATTTTTTCCGAAAGCGACCCGGGCCAACCAAAAGCCTAAAACGGAGTTTTTCCAAAACGATTTCAAAATCTTTTAGGATAAAACCAAAACGAGCCATTAGTCAGAATTTTGAGAAAATTAGACTTAAGGCACGTTAGACATAGAGATGTCGGTAGTATCTCCCGAATAGATATCTAGAGCATAGCAAACCTAGATTCGATCAAAGGAAGCGAATCTCATACATACTTGGGTGTTTTATGAGTGTCATATTATTATGTATGTATGAATGTGAATGCGGGTTCTAGTATGACCATAGAATTGTTCTATTCTTGTTTTTAAGCACGGATGGGTGCCCGATGTAATTAATTTAGTTTCAAGTTATATACGATCTGCGAATCGTTGAGTCTTGTAATTATAGTTAAGGGTCCAATAGAGTCCATTGAAGAGCCAGAGAATGAGATCATTGTTCGAGTGGGAGAATTCAATGGATGTTCGAGGATGGAGATCCAGGCGAACAGAGGCAAAACAAGCAAGAACCTAAGAAGATTAGATCTTTTAGGTTAGGGGCCATACTAGGATCATGTCTGCTTGATTTATTTTCTCGCGCGCATTTACTTATTTACGTTTTATGTGGTGTATGATTATGTTAGAGGTCACAGTAATGCATGCAAACAAAAACGTAAAAGTCCCCAAAAAGAATTTTGAGTAATGCCTACCCAGATTAAGACACCTGTTGAGCCCATGTTCATCGATGGTGGGTCATGCCAAAGCAGGCTGCCATCTTTTACCTCGGGACAATACGGGTAGACCTATGAAGAGGTCAACATGTCTAAATGGTTATTCTCAATGAGTCAGCAAAAGAGTTTTGGGTTTCGAGGCAAAAGGATGAATTAAACACATAAGTGTTATTCATCAACCAAGAGTCATAAGAGTATGATCAGTAAGGAGTTACTCACCCAGGAGGGTGGAGTTAAGGGCAGTGCCAAAGTACGCTTAACTCCACAGGAATGGGATCTTGGAATCATATTATTCAAAGGGGGACGATTTTCATTGAATAATATGGCAAAAACTATTTTTGCGTAAACATTGAATGTAGTACTTAGCAAAATCCTTATTTTTGTTTATGTAGAGTAGAGATGGCATATAGTATTAGTTCACGTTTAAATAGAGATTTATACGACTTTCTAGATTGGGAGGAAGATCAGAGAAGAGTTCTCGATGCTTCGAATAAAGAAAGCGTACCAGAAAGGGAAGTGGAAGTCGGTGCCTATGTTATAGAGGTCAATTTGGCAGATATGGCTGACTCTCCTTTATGGGTATTTGATACCGGATGTGGAGCACATATAATTTCGGAATTAGATGAGCTCAAGGAGGTCAGGTATCTGACAAAGAGCGAGATGGTTCTACGAGTCGCAAATAAGGCAAGAGTTGCTGCTGTGGCTGTAGGAACCTATGAGCTTAGTCTAGAGACTGGATTGATATTAGTGCTGCATAATTGCTATTATGTACCCACTATTTCAAGGAACATCATCTCTGTGTCGGTACTGGACAAAGAGGGATATCATGCTATAATAAAGGACAAGTGTTGTTCTTTATACAAAGATGAGATGTTCTATACCAGTGCTAAACTACGCAATGGTCTTTATGTTGTGAACATAGAAGGCGAAATCCTGAACATAGACACGAAACGGCTTCGTACTCATGATTCTAACCAAGGTTATCTCTGGCATTGTCGTTTTGGTCACATTAACATGAAACGCATGCAGAAGCTTCATGCAGATGGACTTCTGGGATCGTGTGATTTAGAATCATACGATACATGTGAGCCATGCTTAGTGGGCAAAATGACACGATCGTCCTTCAAGGGGAAAGGAGATCGGGTGAGTGAACCATTAGGACTGTTACATACAGATGTATGCGGACCTATGAGTACACTCGCGAGAGGTAACTATGGCTACTTTATAACGTTCACAGATGACTTCACTAGATATGGTTACATATATCTTATGAAGCATAAGTCGGAATCGTTTGAAATGTTCAAGCAATTCCAGAATGAAGTAGAGAATCAACTTGGCAAGAAAATAAAAGCCATTCGATCGGATCGAGGTAGTGAATATTTGAGTCAAAAGTTTGAGGATCATCTTAGGAGTTGTGGAATAGTGTCCCAACTCACTCCTCCAGGAACACCTCAGATGAACGGTGTGTCTGAAAGGAGAAATTGAACCTTGTTGGACATGGTTTGATCGATGATGAACTTAGCCGATCTTCCTAACACTTTCTGGGGGTATGCTCTAGAAACGGCCGCTTTCACACTAAACCGAGCTCCGTCAAAAGCTGTAGAAAAGACGCCATATGAGTTATGGACTGGAAAGGTTCCAAAGTTGTCTTTTCTCAAAGTTTGGGGTTGCGATGTTTATGTAAAACGTTTACAAGGAGATAAACTAACACCAAGATCAGACAAGTGTTTCTTGGTTGGTTATCCAAAAGAGACAAAGGGGTATTACTTCTACAACCCATGAGAGAACAAAGTGTTTGTTACTCGTGATGGTGTCTTCCTTGAAAAGGAGTTTCTTTCCAAGAAGACAAGTGGGAGAAATATAGAGATCGAAGAGGTTCGATCTGAGCAACAAACTGACACCGTTGTACCGATGTCAGAAGTCGCGGTTCCTAACTATTCTGAGCCGATAGAAAAGGGAACAGAGGAAGAGATGGTAGATCTCGGAGATCCTCCCGCGCAGAGCGAATGTGATTCGCAGGAGAACCCTCAAGGAGTTGAGAGTGTCTCACCTGTTGTTCAAGCCCCGCGTAGGTCCGCAAGGCTGATTGAGTTATATCAACGACAAGAGATCTTGTTGATAGAAGATAATGAACCCAGCACTTACAAAGAAGCTATGACGAGCCCAGACTCCGAAAAAAGGCTGGGAGCCATGAAATCCGAAATGGAATCCATGTCTGAGAATCAAGTTTGGAACTTGGTTGATTTGCCCGATGGAGTAGAACCCATCAGATGCAAATGGATTTTCAAGATGAAAACAGACAAGGACGGAAACGTGAGCGTTTTTAAAGCTAGACTCGTGGCAAAAGGTTACAGACAAGTCCAAGGTATAGACTACGAAGAAACCTTTTCCCCTGTCGCGATGCTTAAGTCCATTAGGATTATAGCAATTGCAGCTCATTACGATTATGAGATATGGCAAATGGATGTCAAAACCGCCTTCCTGAACGGTAAACTGGAAGAGGATGTGTACATGACACAACTTGAGGGTTTTGAGGATTCTAAGAATGCTGGAAAAGTTTGCAAGCTTCGAAGGTCCATCTACGGGTTGAAGCAAGCAAGTCGGAGCTGGAATCTTCGATTCGACGAGAAAATCAAAGAGTTTGGTTTTCTGAAGAACGAAGAAGAATCTTGTGTATACAAGAAGGTTAGTGGGAGCAACCTAGTTTTCTTGGTCCTGTATGTGGATGACATACTAATCGTTGGAAATAACATTCCTATGCTTAACTCCGTGAAAGAGTGGCTTAGGAAGTGTTTTTCAATGAAAGACCTAGGAGATGCAGAATATATATTGGGCATCAAGATCTATAGAGATAGATCGAGGAAGATGATTGGACTCCGTGAAGAGACTTATATTGATAAGATTCTTGGGAGATTCAAGATGGAAGACTCTAAGAGAGGATTCCTACCCATGACACATGACACAACGCTAAGTAAGACTCAGTGTCCCCGAGATCCTGATGAGCTAGCATACATGAAGAAGGTGCCTTATGCTTCGGCAATAGGATCAATCATGTACGTCATTGTCTGCACTCGCCTAGACGTCTCATATGCTCTCAGCATGTGTAGTCGTTACTAATCTAATCCAGGTGAGAAACACTGGACCGCAGCCAAAAATATCCTGAAGTACTTGAGAAGGACAAAGGATCACTTCTTGGTGTATGGCGGAAAAGATGAACTAATCGTGGAAGGCCATGTGGATGCGAGCTTCCAAACGGATAGAGATGATTTCCGATCGCAGTCGGGTTATGTCTTTTGTCTAAAAGGAGGAGCAGTAAGCTGGAAAAGCTCAAAGCAGACTACTGTAGCAGACTCTACCACAGAAGCAGAATACCTTGCCGCTTCGGAAGCAACCAAGGAAGGAGTTTGGATAAAGAAGTTTATCTCCGAACTTGGTGTCGTTCCTAGCATAGAGAATGGGGTAACTCTATATTGTGACAACAATGGAGCTATTGCCCAGGCTAAGGAACCAAGAGCACACCAGAAATCCAAACATATCCTAGGAAGTACCACGTGATTAGGGAAATCACTGAGCGAAAAGATGTGGTCATTTGCAAAGTCGATACGGACGACAACATTGCCAATCCGTTAACTAAACCACTGCCTCAGCCCAAGTATGAGAGTCATAGAAGGGACATAGGTATAAAGCGCATCGATGAATGGCTTTAAGTTGTAATTGGTTTAATGAAAAGAGTTTCATGTAATCAATTAGCTACATTCAATAAAAGAAATAAATAAGTTATTTCTGTCATTAAATAATGGTTTAGTGTTTAATTGACAGTCCAAAAATAATGAGGCATTCCAAGTAGGTTTATCAGATACGTGATCTGGTAAATGGAACCCTACTGAGTGAACATGGAATAGATTCATTATTAGGTCCCTAGTCCAGGTCATTGCGTGGACAACAATGACTCACGAAGACTAGCATGGGAATTGACTGATAGCGCAGTTCCATGGGCTATAGGAATATGGTATTTAAGTCAATTACATGGGTGTATGATTGGGGAATATACACTGGATAACCCAAACATGAGAGTTCTTCAAGGAGTTGAAAATGTCACGAACTCTCATAGGCAATATTGGAGAGATTCCTTAAACATGAGTACTCCACTCATCTTATGTAAGGAATGTCGAACTTTGGTACCGTCAAACGCCGCGCCGTAAAAGGAGGTTATAAAGGCGGAGTACTGGGGGAGACAAGATAGACATGAAGTTAAGTGGGAGTACAAGACTGGATGATGTCCTCCTATTAAGTTAGGATAAGTATCTCTGGGCCACTTGAGGAGAAGCAATTGGAAGGCCACACTCAAATGGATTAATGGTTAATCATTTGTATTGACAGTTGTTCTCTAGATCAAGAAAGTCTGAAGGGTATGACGTATCAGATGAGATACGAAGAGACATGGGAATCGAGCATTGCACTTGTTCTAAGTACAAGTGGGAGACTGAAGGATATATCCGTTCGGTCTGAAAGAGATGTCCTTCCGAAGGAGTGTCCTTCGACCAAGGTGGCAATGCGATCAATTTGTCAGTTAGGATAACGATGACCATACGTGAAGATCATCCAGTCCGGTCCAACTAGGGGTCGTAATGCTTTGCTAGAAGCAAACTACGATCGTCGGATCAAGTAGTTGATTCGCGGCTAACATAGACCGGATCCTACAACGGGTTACACATAAAAGTGGTAACTTGATCGGAGAGACTTGACTAGACGGAAACAGGCTAAAGATGGATTGGATCCAACTGGAAAGGCCAAAAAGGTTCGAATGGAGATTCGGAACAAGATAGAAAGAACCGGGCCTTAAAAGGGGTGCCCAGAGGAAGGCTTATTAGGTCGGCCATGTGATGGCCGACCAGAGTAAGTGGGTCGGCCATATAAAGCCCATGGTGGGCTGCCCTGGCCGGCCACACTTAAGGGATTTGTCAAAATACCCCAAAAGAGTATTTTGGTAATTATCTTTTCTGTGACCCGAAAATAGAAAGACCTAATCTGAATGAGATTCTAATTAGGGTTTCTCTATATATAGGGTCATTAGAGAACAGAAAAGGTGTGGATTTTTCTCTGGAAGAAAAATATACAGCTCTCTTTCTCTCTCTCAATATACAACTAGTGGAGAGAGAGGAATACAGAGAAAAAGCTCCCGTTCTATCCATCTAGTCAAGAAGAAGAGTTCTTCTCAACCTTCTAGTAAGTCCTAGCAGTCTAAAAGGAAGGGAGATCAAGTCTATTCACTCGGTGTCTCAAGTAGAGGAGCTACACTTGGAGCTCTCGATCTTCACACGCGATTGGAATGGTTCGAGGGAAAAACGCGTTAAGGTATTTATCCCTCTTTTAGTTCATTGATTAGTTTATGCATATGATCCTGGGCAATCTAGTTTTAACATATGATGTTTGAGATTCCGCTTAGAACACTAGATAGTGTATAGGATACACACAAATCCCAACATCACCCACTATAAAGGATACCAACACATGTGCGGAGCACACCTAGCCGCATATGCGGATCCTGCCATCTAGTCTCAAGCATCCGACACCTATCATCTCGGCTTACCATCCGGACATTAGGCATAGGAGCATCCATCTCTAACAAGCTCCCATATGCCCAACATAGCACATCAAGGTTTGTCCCCTTGAATAGCTCAATCCTCCTTATGGAATAGGATTGCACGTCGCACGCCTTGACACGGCATGAGAACATGTGACAACCATCCCAAAGGAACCCGCAGTAACCTATCTCCAGGTACTGTCCCAAGCCATCTCATATGACAAGGAAACCCGTGCAATATGCTTCTCTCACATATGCTAGGCCGACCTCATGGGTTGCGCCACGAGGATGCTCACTTTCGTGAACACTAGCTAAGATGGGCGAGCCTCCCATCCACGAGGTCTTGGCATATGCAGGATGCATATGAGGAAGGGAGACCACCCCCTCCTAAGGTGGAAACTTCTTTTTTTTTTTTTTTTCTATTTCCACAAGGAAACATCAATCCTTTTAACCAGGCATACTCTCGTCCAAATGACCCTTTATACTCCTGTCAAAATCTTGAATGCCACGAACACCCCCGTGCATGGCCTAAGAAGCTTCTGGCCCTTGTTGACCCCGTGCTCGACCCTCCGGCCTATGCGCTCATGCGTGCCATCCTAGCACTTCGTCATGCCATATGCATACTCCAAGAATATGGTCGTGACAGGCTCCCCCACTAGTTCTGTCGAATTCCCTCATCGACAAACTTCAGAGTACACCTTCAATCTTCTGCCTTAACTCCGATGCTACCACTGCACCTTCGTCTCCTCGGCATAGGATCTCCATGCAAACTACCCAGTCTCGTCGGGTAGGTACTCAACTACGCAGTCTCGTCGTGCAGTTACCCCTCAGGGTTAGCTTAATCCTCTGTATTGCATCCTCCGATGCGTTAGGATAATGGTCCTCTCCACCATTCATCCATCCTCATTTCGCCCTCCGACCTCAAATGTCGGCTCCCCCACTGGTTCGCCTCTCCATTGCAGCCTCTGCCGCTCCTCGAACTCAGGTACCTCACATCCTCGGCTTCACCTCGAGTTGGCATCTCGATGGTCACCTTTCGCCTCAACATCCACTGTCTTCACCCCGAGTTAGCTTCTCGACGCCACTGCGTCTTGCCATGTGCTTGCAATGTTGCCATCGCAAAACAACTCGTCTCTAATGACACCTCCCCACTGGATCAAACCCTTGTACCTCTGCACTCCACAATCTGACTCCTTGGTAGCTTGTCCATTGAGACCCTCGTTCAACCCTCCGACATCTCACATCAAGTGCACTCTAGTACCTAAGCATCCACTGCCGTCACCCTGAGTGTTGTATCACTTGAACTCATGCAATGTCGCCCTTTCTCTCTTAGACGACCCTTGTCTCGATTGCACCTCTGTGCCTGCACCTCCGTGCACATCTCAACTCGCGCCTCTGCGCTGCGCCTGGCATCATCCGTGTCGTCCCTTCCTCGGGAAATTATCGTGTTGCCTCCGATGTCCACTCTAGCGAGTAAGGTAGCTTCTCCTCGTGAGATACTACATGGTACCAAACCATCCACTCATGGCATACTCTTGGGAACGTCCCCCGACTACATCAAGACACACACTTGCCATTTAATCTTTGGCGATGCTCCTTAATCCGAGCATCTTGGTAAGCTCGTGTCCCTCTCGAACACTTCCGAACGTAGCATCGCATACACATCTCATGCAACACCATTAGACTTACTACTCAACTTCAAACTCGACGTCTTCACATATCTCTGACGATATGAACTCAGTCTCAACTATCTTCAGATTTGAATGATGTTTAATGTCACCACGACACACCATTCTAGAATCCCAAAACGTGAGCTGATCTCTTCTCAGTCACCACGTACTCGTTGTACACTGTATGCTTGAACTCGGTTTCAACTTACCTCCAATGCATAACTCAAACATAGGCCGATCCACTTCAGATACAACAACCCTCATATTACCTGACGGCTTGAACTCGGTTCCAACTACCATCAGTTCTGTATTTGATCTCGTGAATCTGTCTTCTAGACTTCACACCAATATGTCCATAAGCTTGAATGTTGGTTTCGGCTTATAGCACTCACGCAACATACCAAACACCACCGTGCTAGCATATCCATGTCCCATCTCAAGTGAGTCTATTCCTTTAGAACTCAAATGCACTCACAACATACCGCGCTAAACTCCATCGTGCACCGTACCACATAAGCACAACTTGATCTTGCACCAACTTGCCCAAAGATGTCTCCAGTCCATCTATCTTACTCTTGGCATCCGTGGACACTGATGATACATAAAATGTCCAGACGTTGATTAACGTCTGAAGAGTCAAGATCAGACCTGAAGTCTACTAGGTCAACCCGACTTAAGGTAGCAGGACCGCTGAGCCCCTGATGGTCCACCAAATATTCTCCTAACTAGGAGGTCAGCCAGAAGAAACCAGCCCTGCAAAACGCCCTTGACATGGACAGATCAGCCCTGGGTCTTCAAAGGAGTAAGAGGAGTCCAAACAGATCCGACCAATGTCTTACGCCCAGAACAGGGGAGATAGCAGCGCTAGGCGATCTACCGACTTAATCCCGAATCTTTCCAGAAAGATCTCAGTCGGCTACACATTTCGAAGTGTTTAAGCCAGCTTGAACTCCACGCAACTAAAAAAGGGAACTTCTCCTCTAGGATCTATCACATCGACAAGATATCTACGAAGGATCCTTGAACTTAGGAACTTCCACTAATCTATGATCCGGGATAGACTCTAAGAGAAACCCTAGATACTCAACAGAGGAAACTTTCTTTTTGGTCTGACGGCAACCGCCTCACCACCGCCACTAATCATAGTCGGCCTAACATCGCCTATAAAAGGCCCCCCACATCGTCCTTCCCAAGACACGATCTCTTTACCTAAAAAAGATCACCCAAAACTCAGAGTTCCCATAACTCGCCCTTAAAAGGATCAATCAATATTCCTTCTTTTACTGCAAAGAACACCCTGACTGGCTTGAGTGTCGGAGCGGTTTTCGAACCCTTTGCAAGTTTTCCCCCCTTAGGAGCAGACGAACAGGAACATGAGCAAGGAGCAGGAACAGGGAGCAAATAGTAGGAGCAAGGAGCAGAGCAAGAGGCAAAGTAGGAAGCAGAGCAGGAGGCAGGAACTCTAAGCTGGGCAACACTCAACTGAACAGAATAATCACATATAATGGAGGCTGTCATGCATCAACTCCCTATTTCATGTTGATTTAACGGAAAACCATTTTTTGACATCAGCATTTGGCGCTAGAAGGAAAGAATCTCCAGCAAAATAAACACTTCGGTAACTCGAACCCTAACCATTTTTTGGATTAACTATTTTCTTAAATCCATCAGAAAGTCATGATGTCAGAACACGACCTTATCACAAATCCCGAGGAAAAATTGTCCTCCCCAGAAAATCGAGAACCGGAAGCCGAAGAATTGAGGAGAGAAGAATTCTAGGATGCAGAGGAAAGGACAGCGGACCTCACCGTACTAGTGCAGATCGGGGAAAAGGCCAGCGAGGTAACCTACGTTGGGAGCACCTTGAACGAAGTCGAGAAAGACGAACTGGAGCCTTTTCTAAAGGCACATCGTCATATTTTCGCTTTCGGTACCGATGAAGTACCCGGAATAGATCCCGGGATCATCACTCACAAACTCAACATGGGGGAAGGGAGCCGGCCCGTGAAACAGAAAAAGAGGAACTTCACGCCTGTTAAACAGGCTGAGATAGCCAGACAAGTAGAGAAACTCTAAGCGACAGGGGTCATAAGAGAAACACGATATCCAGAATGGTCGGCTAACGTGGTGCTAGTAGAGAAGAAGAACGACACATGGAGAATGTGCATAGATTTCACTGATCTCAACAAAGCCTGCCCAAAGGACAGTTTCCCGCTACCATCTATAGACTAGTTGGTGGACTCCACAGCCGGCCACGAACTACTCTTCTTTATGGACGCTTTTGCAGGATACCATCAGATCGCTATGCACTGGACAGATCAGGAACACACCTCGTTCCTAACTGTCCGAGGGCTATATTGCTATCAACATATGCCCTTCGGTCTTAAAAACGCCGGAGCTACATATCAACGTTTCGTCAATGGGATTTTCGGAGACCAACTTGGAAAAACGATCGAATGTTACGTGGACGACATGATCGTGAAAAGCAGAGTTCGGAGAGACCTGATACCTAGCCTCAAAATCGCCTTCGACAGACTTCAGGCATATAACATGAAGCTAAACCCCGAGAAATGTGCATTCGGAGGAACTTCGGGAAAATTCTTAGGCTTCATGGTAAGCCACGGAGGAATAGAAGTTAACCCAGTAAAAATCACAGTACTGAGAGACATGCCCATCCCAAAAAGCCGAAAAGATGTTCAACAACTAACGGGAAGGCTGACGTCTCTTTCTAGATTCCTTAGCAAAATGGGGGACAAGGCCCTACCCTTCTTCAAAACTCTCTGCAAGATACCAGATTTCACATAGACGGACGAAGCGGAAAAAGCGTTCCAAGCACTAAAGACACATATGATGGGGCTACCGTCGCTAGTTAGCCCCATCCCTCGGGATGAGCTAACCGTCTATCTCGCAACTTCAAGAGAGGCAGTCTCAGTGGTAGTAATCAAAACGGTAGAAGGAGTAATGCATCCAATATATTTCGTCAACAAAGTATTGGGTGGAGCAGAGCTGAATTACCCAACTGTGGAAAAGCTGACGTTCCCGCTCATCTTAACGGCCAAAAAGCTCCACCCCTACTTCCAAGCTCACACAATATTTGTACAGACAAATCAGTCGCTCATAAACATACTCCAGAAGATGGATCTTGCAGGATGGTTAACCAAGTGGGCAGTAGAATTAAGTGAATTCGACATCAGATACGAACCCCGGACTGCGATAAAAGGGCAAGCATTAGCAGATTTTGTGACGGAATGCTCAATTGCAACAGCCAGCATTGGACCAGAGTAGGGGTAAGAATCGGGCCCGACGGACTGTCCATGGACAATCTCTCTATCGGACCGGACGGATCGGGCAACCAAGCCTCTTGACCGTAGCTACAACCGGGCAGACTCGGGCGGACACTTCACAAAATTTGTGTGTCCATTATCCGACCGAGCTTGCAAAAAACGTCGGGCAACACGGGATCCGGACAACCGGGCATCGGACAAACAATCACCACAACCCAAGCCAACCAC
The DNA here is from genome assembly GCA_002897215.1 of Eschscholzia californica subsp. californica. NCBI lineage: Eukaryota > Viridiplantae > Streptophyta > Magnoliopsida > Ranunculales > Papaveraceae > Eschscholzia > Eschscholzia californica. The sequence goes on from BEHA01000861.1 coordinate 1,025,166, forward strand.
GTTGAAGTGCCCATAAATCTGGGCTAGTGCTATTACCACTCGACCCAAGGCTGCAAATTTTATAGAGAGGAGGTTAGACTTATTATAAACTACCAAAACTCCACCTAATGTTTGGCCGAGCAATGTAGGACTAATTGGCATCCCTATTCCTTTGATTTAAGTTCTCAACGCCCACACCTTTTTGATAAGCTCAACGCCCGAATCAGAATTTGCTTAATTTCATAATGTGATCATATTTTTACTCTTCTGTTGTAACTTTTGGTTCAGACTCACTTGGAATTTCATTAGTAGATTGCTTGTTGTCATTATTTTCTTAGAATTGTTTGAAGTTTGTTTGTGTATTGCTGCTTGTTTTAGATATGAGAATGATTAACAATTCGATTAGTTGAATTCAATTCATATCACTTTTACATAAAAGAACTAGTAAACATTAAGGTAATGGTTAACGAAAAAAAACAAAGGAATAAGTAATGACGTCGATTACTCATTTGAGAGCGATGCCTCAAAGTCGCAAACCATTATGAGGTTTATTGCTTATCGAAATGAATAAATTTATATCTAAACAAAATCTTAGGACCTCCATTATGAGGTTTTTTGAAGAATTCATGGTGGATTTCTATAAATAGTCGTTCCCATTTAAGCATCAATATAATCCATTGTGACTTGAAGTCCTAAGGATCAATATAATCTATCGTGACTTGAGGTCTGAATAGAAGTCCTAAGCATCAATAAATTTACATCTCAACTTGTTCATATTGATGATGTATCAGGAACTTCAACTATGGAGCTGTTGGAGAAGGGTTGAAAGTAGATCTGTTGAACCATCAATAACTGAACCAGAGTACCATCCCTTGAACCAATAATGAAGCCGAATACGAATACGAAGCCCTGCTGGAAGGTTTAAAACTGGCCCTAAAAGCCAGAGCTGCTGGAGAGACCCCTCCTTCTAGCGCCAAATGCTGATATCGAAAATTGGCCTCCCACTAAATCAGCATGAAAAAGGGAGTTGATGCATGACAACATCCGTTATGATGGTATATTCTGTTATGAGAGGAGAGATTCCTCTGTTCAGCTCTGGCTCTCTGCTCTGCTTCTCTGTTCCAGCTCCTCGCTCCTCGCTTCAGCTCCTTGCTCCTGTTCGCCTATTCCGAGGGGGAAAAACCTGCAAAGGGTTCGAAAACTGCTCTGACGCTCAAGACAGTCAGGGTGTTCTTTGCAGTAAAAGAATGAATATTGATCGATCCTTTTGGAGGGCGAGTTATGGGAACTCTGAGTATTGGGTGATCTTTTCGGGGTGAAGAGATCGTGTCCTGAGAAGGATGATGTGGGGGGCCTTTTATAGGCGAAGTTAGGTCGACTGTAATTAGTGGCGGTGGCGAGGCGGTTGCCTTCAAACCGTAAGGGAAGTTTCCCCTTTAGCGTATCTAGGGTTTTTCTTTGAGTCTATCCTGGATCTTTGATAAGTGAAAGTTCCTCAGTTCAAGGATACTCTGTATATATCTTGCAGGAGTGATAGACTCTAAAGGAGAAGTTTCCTTCTTTAGATACGTGGAGTTCAATCGGGCTTAAACACTTCAAGATATGTGGCCGACTGAGATCTTTCTAGGAAGTTCCGGATTAAGTCTTTAGGTCGCGCAACGCTGATATCTCCCCAGTGCTGGGCGTAAGATATGGGCCGAACTTTTGTAAACCCCCCTTTTTCCTTCAAAGACCCCAGGGCTGATTTATCCATGTCAAGGGCGTTTTGTGCAGAGCTGGTTTCTCCGGCCGACCTCCCAGTTAGGGGAAAATGTGGTGGACCATCAGGTGTTTAGCTGCCCTGCTGCCTTAAGCCAAGTCGATCCAAGAGACTTCAGGTCTGATCTTGACTCTTCAGACGTTGGTCAACGTCTGGACATTTTGTGCATCATCATTAGTCCCGCCACTCCTTAGTTGAAAGTAAAGAGACTAAGGAATAGAAGTAACTCGTGTGTTTTTACTTTATTTGAAGACCCAGAGTCGAGAGTAATACCTGTCCCAGAGCTGTTTCGTGAAACCCTTTGGGTCTTACCTGAACCTGGGCTGTCTTGTAGTGCTCGATCTTTTTGTCGATTTTTCAGAGTTGCACTTCCCCGGGCTAGCTTGTGCTGAGCTGGTGGGAGCTGCCGGTAGTAAGCTTTCTTTCTCTTCATCTGCTTTTTGCCAAAGCTGACTTGCGTTTTGTCTGCCTTAGACTGTTGGACGCGTGGTTCCTCTTCTCGAGACACGTTTCCACTTGTGCCCGAGTAATTAATTTCTGTTCCATATGTGATCTTATGATGTCATGGATTTGATCTTCTGATCATGTCCATTTTCGGGAGCTGATCTTTTGGGTCGTGGTACACGGCAGCCCTTTCAGCATGCGTGGACACGTGGTGTCTTGCTAATGGGAGGCTATCGCGTCTCCTTGAAATCCGTTGTTATTCTATCAGACTTGATCGATCTTGAGCTGTGTGTATCCCTTGGTCATCATTCCTAGCGTGTTCCCGAGATGTGTTTGATCCTTGCCTTTAATGATTGTTCGTCCGTTTTCAAGAAGTTTCTTGGTTATCTTCCACTACAAAAAAAAGGGTCCATTAGGGACGATAAAAAATCGTCGTAAAAACGAAAAAACCGTCCCCAATAGAATATTGCGGACAGTTTATATCTGTCCCACAAAGTGGCGTCCCAAATAGTATTTGGGACGAATATAGGGACGGATAGCGTCTGTCCCAGTACTGTTCTGGGACGGTATGTAATTATCCCTAAAAAGTTGGTTGGAATTTTATTTCAGCATTTGGGACAATTAATATCTGTCCCTTAAAATTTGGCAGGAATTTTCTCTCTTTAGCATTTGGGACAGTTAATGTTTGTCCCTAAAAGTTTGGCAGGAATTTCTCTAACTTCTTTTCGGGATAGTTAATGGACGCCCCTATAAGATGACGGTGATTTTCTATTGGTTGTATCTGATACGGGTAATATTTGTTCCTACAAATTTTGTTGGGAGGTTTCCAGTCAAAATTTAGTGTTATACAAAAGAGAAATTTCCTTAAAACAATTTAAACAGCAAAAGTTCACATTAACATTTTTAGAGAAGTACCCCGACGAAATTAACAAGCCTGGACGAAAAAAAGTTCAACCAAAATAAGAGAATAGACTACTAAATCTTCCACAGGAAGATAAAATTATATTAAAAATAAGCTACTCTAACTTCATCCTCCCATCTTTTTTTTCTCATGTTGTAAGGGAAAACGTAGAAACACCATCAGCATATCATCATCTCAGCAGAATCCCTGTGTTACCGACACAAAAAACAGAAGACAACAAAAGCTGTTAGTTTATTATCTTTTTCGAAATTTAGGACATGACAAATATACGAACATGTCAAAACTTCTATAAAATTGTTAAAATAACAAACATTCACACACAAAATCTTCTTAAAAGTTGTAGCTTCATAATAAGTTTGTGTGTACTGCTCTAGTATTCTAAAGAGAAATACCCTTAAGAGTCTTTGTATTGCAATTAGAAGAGAGTTATCATACATAATAACGGTATCTTATTCAACTATCAATAATTCATTGTTGATTACCAGGAAGATGATAGTAAAAAACATAAGTTACATTGATGTCCTATATATCGCCTGCAGATATGATATGGCCTCTAGACGACGCAATAGGTCTTTTGAGATCAACTACTTAGACAGGGACAGCAAGTAACCTAGCTTAAGGATGACAAGTAGCTGCAGCTGCAACCCCTTGGCCTGCTGCCATGCAGCAGCATCCACTTGCCCTGCTGCCATAATAATTAGATTGTTGTGATCAAAGTTGTGACAAAGTGGGAGGTAAAATTATGGCATGAATAGCATTATCAGTCAAAGTACATTTCCTAGTCCAGACTCTGAAATAAGCAGTGGCTATGTAACTGCGAAAGAGCAATACAATAGTATTATATCAGGAGAAATCAGAAAGTATGTAACTGGGAGCAACTAAACAGAATAGTCTACTCAAGAAAGGATAAACAAACTAAAAAAACGGGTGATTACAAGGAACATACCAGCACTTTTGCACTTCCAAAATCGCAAAGCTTCACTTGGTTGGTAAGAGTATCAACCTATATATTTCCATTAATAGATTAAAATATGACGATGCAACCTTGGTAACCACGTGATGGCTACATATCTTTCATGCACGTTACTAATGATCTAAAGTTTAAGACATACACAGTAGCAACTAATATTGCCATGCCACTTCGGTAATCACGTGATGGCTACATTTCCTATTATCAACTTTGTTGAACTATTCAACTTATGAATGCTCATTCCAAGTTATGTAATTTGAGCCATCTCTAATTAGCAGATCTGAACATATATTTTACACATGTACCCTTTTACAAAGCTAGATTAACTTCAAATCTATCTTATGTCTATTTCAAAAATCATACAAATTTGGGGTTACGCTGGAGTCGGATTAGTTTACTTTGTCTATATTACAAGGGTTTTAAATACTCATATTTCTTCAACGAGTTACTAATGAATCTTCTCCCTTAACAAATAGAGATAGCAAACTGTTTATCAAAATCTTAATACTCTCTCCTAGTTTCATATAAGCAGTTCAAGTAGATAACATATATTAAAAATATCAGAAATGGGCAGCAAATTTGATTAAATAATCTAGACAAACTAATAGTAGGACATACATATGATGCACAAAGACTCGGGAACCTACAAGCTTTCAGTCCGTAGGCACTGTTTCGCTCTCTAATGGAAACATTTAAAGGAGAAAGCATGTGCAAGTAAAACTACAACCAGAAAGTATTTGCAATACACAAAGAAAGTTGTTTGTGTGGTTCCGAAGTTGGAGCAGGAGTCCTGTGACAATCACTTTAACCTTTGCAAGAGAAGACTCAATAAAGATAAAAAAATTCACTGGTCACTAAGAACAAATTGGGCGTGAAAGACATACTGCATATATGATGATAATATGTCAAAATCAAAATTCTAAATTAGATTAACTCTAACCATGGCTTCGCTGCTTCTTATGACCCTTCATCATTTCATTATAACTTACTTGCAGTATAAGTTTGGGCTCAAGAACACGTAGTAATAAAACTACACAGTTTGATTTTCTCTAATAACCAAGAAAAACCCTAAATAAATTTCTGTCTTATATTAGAAATTAAGTTTATGATTTGAAAACCCTAATTAGTTATAATGGGAAGAAGAAGAAGAAGTAGAAGAAGAGGAAGAAGAAACAGATCTAACCTGAACGAAGATTAGGAGATCGGCGGAGAAGAACTCTACTGAAAGAGGGAAAACGATGAAGAGAGGGAAACGTGGAGAGAGAAAAATGGTTTTTAGAAATCTGATTATACTAGGGATACATTTTGGCCAAATTTGGGTCAAAATTGCGAGAAGCATATTTGCGCGTAAATTGAGCGCCTTTTTTTGGTTTCCCACTACTCAAAAAGTCTGTCCCTAAAATGCATTTATTTGTCACTATTTTAATTTTATTAGGGACAAATATTGCAAAATTGTCCCTATTTTGAGTGTATTAGGGACATACGTCAAAATGTCTGTCCCTATTGGGCATTTTTTTTGTAGTGTTCCTAGTATAAATAGCAGACTTTTGGTTCTTCCGCTTCTCATCATCGAGAATCTAGAAAGAAAAGAAAATCTTCTTTTGCAAATATTTTTCGATTTCGTTCCTTAACCTCTGTTTTCATCGGAAGTCCGAGATGAGGCCTCTGTTTGAATTCACATTAGTCGTCTACCTGAAGAGTGTTTCTCCATAATGATCGTGGTAAAGGGTGGATTCTCCATAATGGTCGTGGTAACCCCATGAGCTATTTTGGAGGATCCTTCAAGGTTGTTGAGATACCAGTGTTGCCTCCAAATGGGGAGCTCAGGGCTAGGTGATGATGGCGAGGGGGTTATTTTTTTCCCTTGGTTGTCTTCTTGTTTTGGAAATTCTTTGGAAGGCGGCTCTTGGTAATTTCTCAGTTTCCGTTTAACCGAATGGCGTGGCCGCTCCTCTAGGCTTTCGCGTTCTTTGGTTTTTTTTCTAGCCCTCGACTTCTTTTTCAAGGGTTTTGTATGTTCTTTGCAATTTCTTCTGCAATAAATCTGAGTAGTCATACCCTTTTTGATGTATTCATGTTGCAATTTCTTATGTAATAAGTTTAGCTGAGTAATTGAATAAAGTCACCTGTTAGAGCTTTTCCCTTACTGTTTATTGTTTTCTGGATATTAACCGCCCTCTTACGAAGGAGCGATGATTTGTCTTCAATGCTGACTGTTCGTTTAATCTTTCCCTGACCGATCCGTTTGTTCATTCCGTCTTCCCCTGACCTAGGCTTATAAATATGACTCGAATGGGTGGATAATTCCATCCATTTCTTTCATGGCCAGTTTGTCCCTCGAGGGGCTTCTTCCCCGAGATAACCTTGGGATTAGTTTTCGTCTGATGCTTCTTGCTGAAAGTTTTTACGTTCGCCATTATCACATAAATGTTAAAGGTGAAGGTCCGATCAGGGTTTTTCGGTTTATCGACTTGTCTGTTTTGAGAATTTAGAAACGATTCTGTTTGGCGAACCCTTCTGTCCCTTGCAACTCTCCCAGAGAGGGGTATTGGATGACGGCCGGCGAGTGACTTTTGAAATAACGGGATACTTAGTTCGATTGTTAGACGGTAGTCTCGTGGCAGTGATTATACGAACTTCCATAGAACTAATTCCTTCTGATGTAATCTCTTTGTCTGCCTTCTCTCCAGTTTCTTCTTCTTCGTCTTACTTGTAAATAGTTGATGAAGGGTGTTTCTTGATGCTCTTCTTTTTTGACTCTGTTTTTATCTCCAAATACTTAAATGTGGAATGGTTATTTATCTAAAGCCCTAATCTTACTAATGCATTCCTAAATTTACTACGCATGCTCCGAATGATCGCTTCTGCAAAATTTAAAGAAAGATAGGCTTAATCTATCATGCTCTAATCTTACTATTTACTTCTGCAAAATAGAACTCGAATTTGCGCGACTTTGCAAATCATGACGATTTTCGAGTCTTCTTCTGCCCCTGTTCACGACTATTGCTCCCAGGGCTGTCTTTTATTAATCTGATTTTGAACCGTTTAGCTTGAATTTCTCCTTTGGCCCCTGGTCGTTGCTTTCGTTACCAGGGCTGGTTTCGTTGGCTTGAGCACACTAGTTTAGCTAGGACTTCTCCTTGGGCCGCTGGTCGTTGCTTTCGCTACCAGGGTTGGTTTCGTTCGCTTGAGCACAACTAGTTTAGCTAGGACTTCTCCTTAGACCCCTGGTCGTTGCTTTCGCTACCAGGGCTGGTTTCGTTGGCTTGAGCACAACTAGTTTAGCTAGGACTTCTCCTTAGACCCCTGGTCGTTGCTTTCACTACCAGGGCTGGTTTCGTTGGCTTGAGCACAACTAGTTTAGCTAGGACTTCTCCTTAGACCTCCTGTCGTTACTTTCGCTACCAGGGCTGGCTTCGTTGGCTTGAGCTCAACTAGTTTAGCTAGGACTTCTCCTTAGACCCCTGGTCGTTGCTTTCGCTACCAGGGCTGGTTTCGTTGGCTTGAACACAACTAGTTTTCGCCGGGACTCCTCCCATACCTCTGGTCGTAGCTTGGGCTACCAGAGCTGTTTTGTCTGCTTTCGCTTGACAAGCTTCACAAGGAATTCTCCTTTTCCCCCCGGTCACCTTCGCCAGGACTGTAGTTTAACTAGGACTTCTCCTTGGGATCCTTAGTGGGGACCACGTTTTACTCGAGTAAAGATTTTAAGTTTAACTAGGACTTCTCCATGCTAGGCCTCGGGTCGCAGCCATGGCTACCGGAGCAACCTCATTTGCCGGCTTGAGCCGATCAGTGTGACAAGGACTTCTCCTTGGGACCTTGGTGAAGGGTCAGTTTTACAAGGGTAAAGTTTCAGTTTAACTAGGACTGCTCCTTAGGGTCCTCGGTCGTCGCCATAGCTACCGAGGTTGTCCTGTCCCTTGTCGTGGCTTTCGCTAGCAGAGCTGTTTTTTTATTTAGGGCCCTCGGTCGCCGCTTTCGCTACCAAGGCTACCTTCGGGTCCCCCGGTCGTAGCTTTCGCTGTCAGAGCTACCTGCTAAGTCAGAGCGAGGTTAACCAGGACTCCTCCTTTTATAGCGTTTTTGCTAAAATATTTTATTTTATTAGATAAAATATGTAGCTAGTAGCGCTACTTCTTTTGCCTAACGACTTTATTTAAAAGGAAATAGATTAAAGATAGTGGTGACCTGATTTTCTCAGCTCTGCATGTCCGCTGTGGGGTCACCGTAGAATACTTTGTCTCCTCCAACGGCGATCGGATTGGTCGCTTCTTCCTCGCAGCCTTGTGTGGAAATAAGATAGCATTCCCTGGCTACCTTTTGGTCTCCTCTGACCGTCCCTATGAGATTCGTTCCCGAAATTGGGAATTTCATCATGAGGTGGTTCATGGAAACTATTGCTCCCGACTCCCTCAGGAAGTTCCTGCCTAGTATGATGTTATAAGCGTACATTTTGTCGACAATGGCGAAGTTTAGCATTATCGCTTTCTTTGATTCTCCTTCGCCGATTAGTACGTGCAGGGTTGTTATTCCGTCTGTTTTGACCTGGTTGTCGCCGAACCCTGTCAGGCAAGACTTATAAGATTTGAGGTGGTGCTGACTTACCCCGAGTTTTTTGAAGCATGTCCGACTCATGACTTCCGTCGAGCTTCCTGTATCGACCAGGATGCGTCCTACCCTCCAATTAGCCACCACAACTGTTATTACTAACGGATCCGCGTGCGGAGTTATTACCCCAACTAGATCATCATTAGTAAAAACGATGGGTGGTGGTAGGTTTGATTAGCAGGACTGGCGGGTTCTTTGCCTCGTTGGCATATCTACGTTGTTCTCCATTGGTTGCTCCGCCGAGGGTTGGTCCTCCTGCTATGGTATTGATATTTCCCATCACTCCGGCGGGTTCCTCTAAGCCACTGTTTCCTTTTTAGAAAATCGGGCCCTGCTCGTTAGTTTCTGGTTCCGATCCGATTCCTGCCCTATTTATTGGCCTCTTGTTCCAGTGCTCGTAGGGTCGTTGTTCTTTCCGGATTTATTTGTCCAGCTCACCCTTTCTTAACATTTCTTCGATAAGATTTTTGAGGTGCCGACAGTTGTCGGTCTTGTGGTCGTAGCCTCTGTGGAAGACACACCACGCAGTCATGTCTCTGGGCCCGAACTCCTCTCTGTCATCATTAGGTTTGGGTAACTTAGCCTTGCCTTTTGCTATCAACACCTGCAAGATTTCCTCCCTCCCTTTCATCAGTGGGGTGTAGGTGGCGAAGTCAAGTCTGGACCTCCTGCCCCGCTCTCGGTCCCTGGGCGGCCTGGCTTCGTCCCGTTCCTTCTTTCGGGGAGGTTCACTCTCGTATGGGATATTGGCCATTTCCTTCATTCGTAGATAGTTTTCCTCTCTTCTAATAAACTGTTGCAGCCTCTCTATCAGTTCTGCGAGGGTGTCTGGTTTCCTCCCCGAGATATCTCTAATTATGTCGTCCTGTCTGAGGCCACTCTGTAAGGCGACAAAGGCGACCTTTGGTTTCAGGTCGGGGACCTATACCATAAGGTTGCGAAATCTCTGCCAGTAGCTTGTCAGAGTCTCGCTTTTTCTTTGTACCACATTGAACAGCTCTTTGGTTCCTCTTTTGATGGTGGAGCTTCCCCGGAAGGCTTCGCAGAAGGCCTGGGCGAGCTGATCAAAGGACTTGATCGATCCCGGGGCTAGCGCTTGGTACCATGCCCGAGCTGGTCCTTTCAGGATAGTGGCGAAGACCATGCACTATATGTTTCGGTTAGTCGTGCATAAGCTCATCATCGCAGCGTAGTTGTTGATGAATACCCCTGGGTCTTCTAGACCGTGATAATGATTCAGCGTGGGACATTTGAAGTTTTACGGTTTTTCGGACTCCAGTATTTCCCGCCAAAGGGGTGGCTGTCGGATTATCGTCCTCCCCCAGAGCTTATCCTTCTCTCTTTCTTTGGTCAATTCCGCTACCTGATGTATGAGTATGTCGCAAACATTAGGATCGTCCATGCATCCTTCGCCTATCCCCGCCTTCTTGGGGACGCAAGGTCGGTTCGGGTCCAGCACGCCTTATTCATTCAAGATGCTCTCCAGGTGCATCTGGTCACCTGGTTGTAGAGTTAAGGTTCCAGAAGTGCAGGCGTCGTCGGGCGAGAAAAGCCATTTCGCATATGATCTAATCACTTCCTTCCTTTCCTCGGGTGCGACAGCCTTCCCCGCTGTCTCGGAATTACGGAGGCTTTCCTCCCATCGTTTTGCCTCCTGATCCGTTCGAAAGTATTCAGCCATGATCTGTTCCTATTCGGTCGTGAGCTCGACCGGGTTAGGAAGCCTGTGGGGTGTCTCACGCGGAGTGTGTTCGTCCGAGGACATATTTGCCTGGGGAATTTAAGGGAAACAATTAGTTCTGAAAAAGGTATTGAATGAGGTTCGGGTTACCGAATCTGATGATTTGCTGGAGAGATCTCCTCTTTCTAGCGCCAAATGCTGATGTCGAAAATTGGCCTCCCGTTAAAGTAGTAAGAAAAAAGGAGTTGATGCATGACAACCTCCGTTATGATGGTGTATTCTGTTATGAGAGGAGAGATTCCTCTGTTCAGTCTTGGTTCTCTGCTCAGCTTCTCTGTTCCAGCTCCTCACTCCAGCTCCTTACTCCTAGCTCCTTGCTCCTGTTCGCCTATTCCCGTGGGAGAAAAACCTGCAAAGGGTTCGAAAACCGCTCCGACGCTCAAGACAGTCAGGGTGCTCTTTGTAGTAAAAGAATAAATATTGATCGATCCTTTTGGGGGGCGAGTTATGGGAACTCTGAGTATTGGGTGATCGTTTCGGGGTGAAGAGATCGTGTCCTGAGAAGGACGATGTGGAGGGCCTTTTATAGGCGAAGATAGGCTGACTGTAATTAGTGGCGGTGGCG
>BEHA01000861.1:1036167-1048576 GCA_002897215.1 Eschscholzia californica subsp. californica
AAATCGTAAGGTAAAGTTTCCTCTTTAGCGTATCTAAGGTTTATCTTTGAGTCATCCCGGATCTTTGATAAGTGAAAGTTCCTAAGTTCAAGGATACTCTGTATATATCTTGCCGAAGTGGTAGACTCTAAAGGAGAAGTTTCCTCTTTTAGATACGTGGAGTTCAATCGGGCTTAAACACTTCAAGATATGTGGCCGACTGAGATCTTTCTAGGAAGTTCGGGATTAAGTCTTTAGGTCGCGCAGCGCTGATATCTCCCCAGTTCAGGGCGTAAGATATGGGCCGAACCTGTGGAGACCCCCCTTTTTCCTTCTGAGACCCCATGGCTGATCTATCCATGTCAAGGGCGTTTTGTGCAGAGCTGGTTTCTTCCGGCCGACCTCCCAGTTAGGGGAAAATGTGGTGGACCATCAGGTGTTTAGTTGTCCTGCTGCCTTAAGCCGAGTCGATCCAAGAGACTTCAGGTCTGATCTTGACTCTTTAGACGTTGGTCAACGTCTGGACATTTTGTGCATCATCAGTTACTGTGTCGGAAGTCTCTCATTCACCCTTTGCGATAATGTTTACTAAAAGATGAACAAGAATATGTAATGAACGAGATACACGGAGGGGCTGCGGGAAATCACACAGGTCCAAGAACGTTGTACAGGCAGTTAACCTTAGCCGGGTATTACTGGCAATGAATGCTAGATGACTGCATCAAGTACACCAACTATTGTGAACCGTGCCAAGTGTACCCCGACCACTATCGGTTACTGATGATGCATAAAATGTCCAGACGTTGACTAATGTCTGAAGAGTCAAAGATCAGACCAGAAGTCTCTCGGAACAACTCGGCTTAAGGCAGCAAGACAACTAAAACCCCCGATGGTCCACCACACATTCCCCTAACTGGGAGGTCGGCTAGAAGAAACCAGCTCTGCACAAAATGCCCTCGGCATGGATAGATCAACCTTGGGATCTTTAAAGGAATAAGGGGGTCTCCACACGTTCGACCCATATCTTACGCCCAGAACTAGGGAGATATCAGCGCTGCGCAACCTAATGACTTAATCCCGGACTTTCCAGAAAGATCATAGTCGGCCACACATCTTGATGTGTTTAAGCCCGATTGGACTCCACGTATCTAAAGGAGGAAACTTCTCTTTTAGAGTCTATCACTCCGGCAAGATATATACAAAGTATCCTTGAACTTAGGAACTTTCACTTATCAAAGATCCGGGATAGACTCGAAGAGAAACCCTGGATACGCAAAAGAGGTAACTTCTATTACGGTTTGACGGCCACCGCCACTAATCACAGTCGGCCTATCCCCCACATCGTCTTGAAGGATATGATGCCTAAAGTCTGAAGGAATGGTATCCTTCCGAAGGAGTGTCCTTCGACCAAGGATGCAATGCGTGCAATTTGGCTATTAGGATCTTAATGAGCTTATTCGGAAGATCATTAGTCCGGTCCAATTAGGGGTCGTAATGCTTAGCTAGAAGCCAACTACGATCGTCGAATCAAGAGTTGATTCGCGGCTAACATAGACCGGATCCTACAAGGGTTACACAACAGAATAATGATTTGAACGGAGAGAATTGACTAGATGGATAATGGCAAATAAGTGGATTGGATCCGTTATTGGTAAGTCCTGAAAGATTCGGAGAAGTCCGAAGAGATAAACATGTCCGGGCCCAAAAGGGAGGCCCGGAATGGCTTTAGGAAGGCCGGCCATGTGATGGCCGGGCCAGGCAATAGGGCCGGCCATGTGATGGCCGGCTAGGCCCTAAGTGGGCCGGCCAAGGAAGCCCATAAAGGGCTATGTTGGCCGGCCACACTTAAGAGACCCAATGGAGGGTAGTTTGGGTGTTGCCTAATAATTAGGTTTATGGAATCCTAGTCTGAGTCTAATACCTCTTCTAGGGATTTCTATATATACCTAATTATACAACCTAAAGAGAGAGACAACTTTAGAGATTGAATTCTCAACAACTGAGAGGCAATTCAGAGATAGAATTGTGTGTGTCTGAAAGAGTTTCAGAATATACATCTCAGAGAGAGAGAGAGAAAAGGAGTTTTCTCAAGTATCTAGTCAAGAAAAAGGAGTTCTTCATCTCAACCTTCAAGAAGGTCCTAGCTGACTGAAAGGAGGGAGTTCAAGTTATTATTCGGTGTCTCAAGTAGAGGAGCTACACTTGGAGCTCTTATCTTCCGAATACTGATCGGAATTTAGTTCGTGGGAAAGCGATTAAGAGGTAATCATCTTTCCAATTTAGTTCATTGGTATGTTCATGTATAGATCCTGGAAATAGTGTTAAACATATGATGTTTGAGATTCCTCTACCAACACTATTCAATTAGGTGTATGAGATACACTAGGTTATTCCCCTACACGTCTTTCACAGGATACGGTCTTTGGAGAACAAACACACTTTCTCCCCCCAAAATACGATCTCTTCATACCAGAAGGATCAACCCCAAAAACAAAGTTATCATAGCTCGCCCCCCAAAAGGATCAACCAACATTCATTCTTTTACTGCAAAGAGCACCCTGACTGTCTTGAGCGTTGGAGCGGTTTTCGAACCCTTTGCAGGTTTTCCCCCCTCGGTAACAGACGAACAGGAGCGAGGATCCAGGAGCTGGAGCAAGGAGTCAAGAGCTGGAGCAAGGAGCTAGGAACGGAGGAACAGAACCAAAGCAGAAAGCCAGAGCACAGGAGCAGAGCAGAGGAACCAGAGCAGAGAAGCAGAGCTGAACAGAGGAATCTCTCATCTCTAACAGAATATACCATCATAACGGAGGTTGTTATGCATGAACTCCCTTTTTCATGTTGATTTAACCGGGAGCCAATTTTCGACATCAGCATTTGGCGCTAGAAGGAGAGCATCTCTCCAGCACATGTTCACATTCGGTAACCCGAATCTCTCTCAATACTTCTTCAGAACTAATCACTTTTTCTTAAAGATCTTCAGGCAGACATGCTAGCAGAAAAAAGAACACCAGGTGAAGACCGAGAAGGATCTTTATATCTCATAATGATCTCAGCTGCTCTCGAGCGGCTTAAGGTCGAAAGAAGGAAACAAGAAGAGAGAATAACAAGACTTCAGAGCGACCTAGGCATAGCAGAGGCTAAGCTGAAATCCTTGCTCGACAAAAATCCCATAACGGCAGACAATTTGAGGGGTCCTACATTCTCGGGAATAGGATCGCTCTCAGAAACAAAAAACTTTACCAATCTCACCCAAGCTCTCCTCGATGCGTTCGGAAAGCCCTCCTACGAAAGGACCGTCAACTTAAGTCAAAAAGGCCAGACCAATAGCCAGACAACTCGAGACACGACCCTAGCAGTGACAGCAATCAGGCGTTTGACAGCACTGGCGAAATAGCTTGGCGAAATATCAGAAACTCTAGCAGAGATATTCGCAGAAGCAGAAACGGAGTCCGAATCCGAGGGCGAAGAAAGTGTCAACGTCATAGCTGGGGGACCAACTCATGTAGAGGGCAGAAGCAACAAGCGACGACGGAAAAAACCGGAGATCATGATGATACGAGATGAGGCTACACCTCCGATAGTATTCACTGATGATGACCTAAGAGGAGTAATCACGCCCCACGCAGACCCCCTAGCGATAACAACACTGGTTGCCAATAGAAGAATAGGGCGTATTCTGATTGACATAGGAAGCTCCACAGAGATCATAAGCCGAACATGCTTCTAAAAACTCCAGGTGAGAGCACATCACACCGAAACTTATGATCATTACTTGACAGGTTTCGGCGAAGATCGAATACGAGCAAGGGGATAGGTCACGTTACCCATACTCATCGGAGAAGGAGCGACCAACCGAGCATTAATGATGGAATTGGTGGTCATCGACGAGCTACACGTGTATAACATTATCCTATGAAGGAACTTCTTGAAAGAATCACGAGCTATGGTCTCGCTGAACCACTTGACCTTGAAATTCCCTATTCCGGGAACAAACCTGGTAGGAACAATAAAAGGAGATCAAGCAGCCTCCCGGGAATGCTACGCTGTTTCAGCTCGGCATTGTCGACGACCAGCAGTGGTTCCCACCCTTTCAGGTACCGAGAAAGTCACCAACTTCGATCACACCATGAGCATGCACGAATAGCGCCGCTAAGGTCAGTGTTGCTCCTCAAACTCACACAGAATACTTATATACAAATTAGTATAGTCGTTAGGCAGGAAAAGTAACACTACTAGCTACATATTTTATCTATATATATTGTTTTAGCCGTTAGGCAAAGAAAAGTAGTACCGCTAGGCTACCTATTTTACCTACATATATACATACCTATATATTTAAATATTTTAGCCATTAGGAAAAAGAAGTAGCGCTACTAGCTACATATTTTATCTAATAAAATAAAAATATTTTTAGCATAAAACGTTATAAAAGGAGGAGTCCTAGCTAAAACTCATCTCGCTCTGAATTGAGCAGGTAGTTCTGACAACGAAAGCCACGACCAGGGGACCTAAAGGAAACCTTGGTAGGTGAGAGCAGCGACCAAGGGCCCTAATTTAAACAGCGCTGCTAAGCGTAAGCCACGACCAGGGACAGGATAGCCTCTGTAGCTAGGCAACAACTGAGGGCCTTAAGGAGCAGTCCTGGTTAAACTAAACTTTGCTCGAGTAAAAATCGACCCCTCACCAAGGTCCCAAGGGGAAGTCCTAGTTACACTGATCGGCTCAAGCCGGCAAAGGAGGTAGCTCTGGTAGCTACGGTTGCAACCCGAGGCCTCACAAGGAGGAGTCTTAGCTAAACTCAACCCTTTACTCGAGTGAAACGTGGTCCCTGAGGATCCCCAAGGAGAAGTCCTAGATAAAACTACCGCCCCGATGAAGGTGACCGGGGGTATAAGGAGAAGTCTTAGTGAAACTAGTCTAGCTCAAGCTAGCGATATCAGCTCTGACAGCGAAAGCCGTGGTCAGAGGTTCTAAGGAGGAGTCCTAGCAAAACTAGTCGAGCTCAAGCTGGCGATGTCAGCTCTGATAGCGAAATCCGTGGTCAGAGGTCTAAGGAGAAGTCCTGGTGAAACTAGTTATATAAAGACAACTCTGGTATAGGCGATCAGGGGCAGAGCTAAAAACTTTAACACTATTCAAAAACCTTTTATGCAGGGCTAATTCGGGTTCCATTTTGCAAAGGGAAATAGTAAGCCTAGGGCATGCTAAACTAGGTCTGAAATTATTTCTTTTGTAGGGGCGATCATTTGGAGCATGCGTAGTAAGCCTAAGAAAAATTGCATTAGTAAGTTAGGATGGACTACCTGTGCCCTACCTTGGGAGATACTTATGTGTGCAGCAACAGGATATGGAAGTAAATCAAAACCATTAAGATTAAAATAGAAGAAAGCCATTGTAGCAGGGTCACCATTCAAACACCAAAAGAAAAACAAAAAACAACTACGGTTCATCGCCAGATAGGATAGGACCAGAATGACCATCAGGACCAGGAACGGAGGAAGAAGAGTTTTGAATTTTTGAAATAAGGACTAAAAATTCAATCCCCTATCCCCAAACTTAAACCGAACATTATCCTCAATGTTCTGAAGACTATGCAAAAATAATAGGATGTAAGGAAAGATGTTACCAGATTCGGAAGTCCTATGCATGGGTTGCCTCCCAGAAAGCGCTAAGTTTGACGTCTTCAGCCAGACGAAACTGATCATAGCAGATCAGTCTGGATAGACAGGATCTTCGATGGAAACATCCTCTGTATCGTTCAACATATCTAAAAATGGTTTTAGCCGTTGTCCATTCACTTTGAACACACTACCATTTTTGTCTTCAATGTCGACCGCACCATAATGATAAACAAACTTGACCGTGAAAGGTCCTGACCATCTAGAACGGAGTTTCCCAGGAAATAAACGCAAACGTGTGTTATATAATAAAACTTTCTGACCCAGTGAAAATGTTTTTCTTAAAATATTTTTATCATGAAACATTTTCATCTTATGCTTATACAACCTAGCACTTTCATATGCATCATTTCTCAACTCCTCCAACTCACTGAGTTGCAACTTTCTCTCTCTACCCGCCTTGTCAAGCGAAAAATTCAATTGCTTGATAGCCCAATATGCTCTATGCTCTAACTCAACAAATAGGTGACATGCTCTGCCATACACTAGTCTATATGGAGACATTCCAAGAGGGGTCTTAAACGCTGTACGGTGAGCCCATAGTGCATCGGTTAGTCGTAAAGACAAATCCTTCCTATTGGTGTTAACCGTTTTCTCCAGAATGCGTTTAATCTCCCTATTCGATACCTCGACTTGACCACTAGTCTGTGGATGATATGGGGTAGACACTTCATGGGTAATACCATATTTTTTCATTAAAAGCTCAAACTGCCTATTACAAAAGTGTGTGCCCCTGTCACTAATAATTGCTCGCGGTGTACCAAAACGTGAAAATATGTTTTCCTTCAAGAAAGTGATCACAACTTTGTGATCATTCGTTTTGGAAGCAACCGCCTCTATCCACTTTGACACATAGTCAACTGCAACTAGGATGTACAGATTTCCAAATGAATTTGGGAAGGGACCCATGAAATCGATGCCCCACACATCGAAGACCTCAACTACCAAAATGGGATTAAGGGGCATCATGTTCCTACGTGAAATGCTTCCCAACTTCTGGCATTGTTCACACGCCAGACAATATGCATGGGTGTCCTTAAAGATAGACGGCCAGTAAAAACCACATTGTAGAATTTTTGCGGCCGTCTTCTTACCACTAAAATGCCCTCCACATGCATGATCATGACAAAAGGAAATGATTTTGGACTGTTCACTATCAGGAACACACCTCCTAATGATCTGATCGGGACAATACTTGAACAAGTATGGATCGTCCCAGAAAAACCGTTTTACCTCGGATAAAAATTTATCACGATCTTGCTTGGTCCAGTGTTTGGGTATTTGACCAGTAGCAAGATAGTTCACTATATCAGCAAACCAAGGTAATTGGGAGATACTAAAAAGTTGCTCATCAGGAAAGCTCTCTCTCATGGGTAACTTGTCTTCTACAGACTCGACTACAAGTCTAGACAAGTGGTCTGCTACTAGATTCTCGGAACCCTTTTTGTCCCGAATCTCTATGTCAAATTCCTGTAGCAGTAGTATCCATCTAATCAGCCTAGGTTTTGCATCCTTTTTAGAAAAGAGATATTTTAATGCAGCGTGATCAGAGAATATGATGACCTTAGAACCCACAAGATATGATCTGAACTTCTCTAGGGCATACACTACAGCTAACAACTCTTTTCAGTGGTAGAGTAGTTTAACTGTGCATCGTTCAACGTCTTACTGGCATAGTATATAACGTGAAGAAGTTTATTCTCACGTTGACCTAACAAGACTCCAATGGCATAATCAGATGCATCGCACATGATCTCAAATGGAGTACTCCAGTTGGGAGGTTGAACAATAGGGGCGGAAGTAAGCATAAGTTTGAGTTTCTCAAAGGCTTCTAAACAAGGCTCATCGAAGACAAATTTGTTCTCTTTTGCCAAAAGATTACAAAGAGGTCTAGATATCTTGCTGAAATCTTTAATAAACCGTCGATAAAATCCAGCATGTCCTAAGAACGATCGAATATCTTTAACCGTTTTAGGGACTGGGAGGCTTTTTATCAACTCTACTTTAGCCTTATCTACTTCAATGCCCTTTTCAGAAATGACATGCCCTAAAACTATTCCTGAGCGAACCATAAAGTGACATTTCTCCCAATTGAGAACAAGGTTCTTCTCTTTGCATCGAACCAACACGAGTGTGAGGTGATGCAGACACTGATCGAATGATGAGCCAAAGACTGAAAAATCATCCATAAAGACCTCGAGAAACCTCTCTACCATATCCGAAAATATGCTTATCATACATCTTTGAAAAGTGGCGGGTGCATTACACAACCCAAAAGGCATCCGACGATAAGCATAAGTTCCAAATGGACAGGTAAAAGTGGTTTTCTCTTGGTCCTCAGGGGCTATTGGGATCTGATTATAGCCAGAATAGCCATCTAAGAAACAGTAGTAGCTATGTCCAGCTAGTCTTTCTAGCATCTGATCAATGAAAGGAAGAGGAAAATGGTCTTTCCTCGTGACCGTGTTCAATTTCCTGTAGTCAATACAAACACGCCACCCAGTGGTCATCCTGGTGGGTATTAACTCATTTGACTCGTTCTTGACTACAGTAATTCCTGATTTCTTGGGTACAGTTTGAACAGGGCTGACCCAAGTACTATCTGAAATAGGGTATATGATACCCGCACCTAACAATTTCAGGACTTCAGCTCTAACAACCTCCTTCATGTGAGGGTTAAGTCTACGTTGCATTTCCCTTGACGGTTTAGCATCTTCCTCTAGGTAGATATAGTGCATGCAAACAGAAGGACTTATACCCTTTAAATCAGCTATTGACCACCCTAAGGCCTCTTTGTGGTTTCTAAGGACATCTAGCAATCTACTTTCCTGTTCTTTTTCTAACTCAGAAGCAATGATGACAGGTAGAGTTTCAGATGGGCCTAGAAAGTTTCCTAAATAGGTCTACACCCGCAAGTGCACGGGTGTCAAGTTGTAAAATTCCGGTAAGACCGGTTCGTTCCTCAGAGACTAAGTCAAACTTCAATTCTAATCTTAAAACTATTATGTCTTAAAAAGTGGTTTGATTGGTAATATTTTTTTTCAAATAATAAAAAGATAAATAGTAATTTTAAATAATACTAAAGTTGATATTCAGATAAAGGGAACCTAGGGTTTTCGAATCCGTCTTCCTAACAATTCTAACGACAATTTAATTTTGATCTAATTAGAGAGTTCTTTATATAACTCAGGTTTTAGTCCATGAACGGTCTAAAAACCCGGAAGATTTTATCGTTAAAATAGTAAAAACTTGGGTCCGTGGGTATAAGGTCCAAAATAATCTTCTAAAAAGATTTATGATCCAATCTTCTCAAAACATGGATATTTAGTCCTTTTGCTTAATGGACGAAATTATCCATACTTTACAAAATACATACCGTCCATGTCCCTCGTTCAAAACACGTGGGTGTTAATGAAGTCGGGGGTTAAAGCGTATTTTCCATCTTTTTCCAGCGTGATTTATGGGATTTAATACAAGCAACGAATCAATCCTTTCTCTCTCTTCTCAACCGTTTCGGAATCAAAATCCAGATTCAAATCTTTTCAAAACCGAAAACCTAAACAATCGTACGCACATCGAATTTGAATCAGAACGATGAAATACTATCCTTTGTCTCCATCTTTTATTGAATCTGTGTATATGAATCAATCCTTTCTCTCTTTTCTCAACGTTTCGGAATCAAAATCCATATTCAAATCTTTTCAAAACTCAAACCCTAAACAATCGAATTTGAACAGATCAGAAAACAATGTATTTCATCGTTTTGGTAATGATTTCTCACAAAAAATATTAGGGTTTGATTCGAAAATCTTGATTTTGGTAATGGTTTGTAATCGGTAAAAACCTAATTTTTATTTGAAAATCTTACTTTTGTTTGAGATTTAGACAAATTTCAGTAACAAAGTACGCATACTTTATTAAACATGTAATGTAATTTTTGGGGTTTAGGGTTTTATTTGAAAATCTTACTTTTTGTAAGTTATGATAAAGTATGCATAATTTATGTATAATTTATATATATTGTATCTAAGTGTTTATGCTTTATGCAACATTTATATTTATTACAGGTCGGAGCAAGTTCAACCACCAAGAAAGGGAAAACAAAAGAAAACACTTGTCTAATTTAGAATAAATTATGCAAACTTTACGAAACATAATGATACATTTATCAAAAATAATAAAATTTTATTCATTAGATTGTCAAAAATAGAACCGGAAGTACATAATAGATATGGTAACCGAAGAAATAAAATCAGTTGTGAACATAGATTCGCATTTCAATGGTGTCCACATGCACGCTTCATTTGATATCTTCAATAGGACACACATCAGTAACACAGTTCGAATCATTTTTTAAGAATTTGAAATCATTCCCTGTGTTGATACTATATTGCCTGAAACTCCATCTGTAAATATCTTATCCCAACCCTCTGATTTCAGTTTGATTTGCTTATTTTGATTTGATGATTCTACCTGAAACTCCATCTGTGATAACAAATGGAGAGAGATTAATACATATAAATTTTATAGAAAAGCATATTTTTTTACAATAAATCACATGAACATTTATGTAAATTATATATAATTTATTTCAAAGTATAATAGATTTGCATATATAAAGCGAAGTTATTGTAATAATGAAACGAGTACTGTTTTGAGATTAAAGCATACGTAATGTTCTATAAATTACGCATAATTTATGGACAATAATATAATTTTCATGATATTCCTGATAAAGTATATATAATTTGTTAGAAAATACATATATCATGTTCTCATTTTGAAAAACCTCGTACGGGAGATGTTTGCATAGTTTACTGTAAATTATGATAATTTATGGTAAAGTACATGTAATGTTAATTCTGTTATGAGGAACCGTACGAAAAACGCACGTTTCATAAATCCGTACAGATTGAAAACCAGATCTGAAGAAAAAGTGTGAATATCATTAGGCTTAAATTGCAAATCTAAAGTTATCTGATATGATGATTGATTGCAACAATAAGTATACTCGATTTGTAGGAATCAGTAATGAAGGATTATCTCATCAATATCAAAAACATTAAGGAAACTTTAAGAGAGAAAGAAAGTCAATAATAACATACTCGATTTGAAATAGAATCAGTAAAGAAGAATTTTGTTTACCTGATTAACAATTAAGAAGATGATTTTCAGAAGCTCCAATGAATATGAAACAAGGTTTCTGTTTTAATGGAAGATTTTCAGTCGATTAAGATGTAGAGAGAGAGAGAATCAACTATAATAAACTGAAACAGAATAAGAAAACTTTTAAATTGATTTGTGTTTTACTTGATTAACAATGATGAAGATGATTTCAGCAACTCAAATGAATATGAAACAAGGTTTCTGATTTAATGGAGGATTTTCATTCGATTAAGATGTAGAGAGAGAAAAAAAACCAGAAGGTTTCAGTTAAGATGTAGAGAGAGAGACAAAACCAGAAGGTTTCGGTTACAAAAGCTAATGAAGATCACGGTTTCTTTGTTTAGAAACGTGATTGGAGAGAGAAAAAAGGAGATAAAAATGGAAAAGATATTTGGTGAATTTGAGCTTAAATGTGTTTATATATTTAAGGAAGGTTAGTTTAGGTATTAATATTTTATAGTTATTCTAGGGATTTGTGTTTTCTCTCTAGATGAACCCAAATGGACTAGATATCCATTTAGGATATTATTTTGGTTTTCAAAACCTTTATTGGATTAGAGAGGACTAAAAGTCCTATTAGGGTCCGTTTTTTGGGCTATAAGCTCAAAAATTCTAAAAACTTTAATAAATTTATCGAGAAAATAATTATTATGACTTCATCTAAAACCCTAGATAGAAAAGATTTAGCTACTCATGCTAGAAACGATAAATATTTGAATTAGTATAAGAAAAAGAAGAAAGAAATGTAACTTTTCTGCGATTTTCCCACCAAACAGAGCCTAAGGAAGTGATTTCCTTCTGATTTTCAGAGAATTCTGCCAAACGCACCTCTGGGGAAAATGAATTCTAATATGAAACAAGGGACTAGGAGAAAGACATGATGAGTTATTCACATATTGCTAAGAATAAGGAGTCGGGTGTGTTTGTGAAATAGTCTCTTGACACATTAATAGCTTAGTCCCACATTGTCTAGCGAAGAGCCGAGGATGTTGATAAATGGAACTTTGGTCGTTCGAACTCTTAGACACATTAGAGTTTAGTCCCACATTGTCTATATTAAAATAGAGAAGAGCTTGGATGCTTATGAAATGAACTTGGTTGGTGAAGTCTCTTGACCAATTAAGGATTTAGTCCCACATTGTCTCTACTACAACAGAGAAGAGCTTGGGATATTGATAAATGGGACTGTTGGGAGTGTTAATGTTACTCTAAGCCTATATCCATGAATACATGACATAATGAGGTCGAATAAAATTAATTTCAGTTAAGTTTTCTTGTCTTGGGTGGGATACTTGATGAAGTGAAGGCAAGTGTTCATGGGACAAGGGAACTTAGACAAAACAAAATGAGTTAGTTAGTTCGTAATGAGTTCTATCAATTTAGTCCACATTGTCTCTATTGAAATAGAGAAGGCTTATAAAACGAACCTAGTGGTGTAATCTCTTGACAAATTAAGAAGGGGTATTTAGCGTTTGGGTCAAGGATAAGTACCGGCATTAGCGTTTAGGTCACAAGTTTGTCCGTTATAGCCTTTGGGTCACGGACTAACAGTTGACCGCGTTGACCGTCGACGAAAACTAACTACC
>BEHA01000861.1:1057841-1072495 GCA_002897215.1 Eschscholzia californica subsp. californica
CCGCCGCTAGTCACAGTCGGTTTAACTACGCCTATAAAAGGCCCCTCACTTCGTCCTACAGGACATGATCTCTCCACCCTGAAAAGATCACCCAATAGTCAGACTTCTCATAACTCGCCCCCCAAAAGGATTGATCTATATTCATTCTTTTACTGCAAAGAGCACCCTGACTGTCTTGAGCGTCGGAGCAGTTTCGAACCCTTTGCAGGTTTCCCCCCCTCGAGAATAGACGAACAGGAGCGAGGAGCTGCAGCAGAGGAGCAGAGAAGAACAGAGAAGCAGAGCAGAGAACCAGAGCTGAATAAAGGAATCTCTCCTCTCCAAACACAATATACCATCATAACGGAGGCTGTCATGCATCAACTCCCTTTTTCGTGCTGATTTAACCGGGAGCCAATTTTCGACATCAGCATTTGACGCTAGAAGAAGGGGATCTCTCCAGCAAATCATTAGATTTGATAACGCGAACCTCACTCAACAGTTCTTCAGAACTAACTACTTTTCCTAAAGATCTTCAGGAAGACATGCTAGCAGAAAAACGAACACCCGGTGAACACCGAGAAAGATCTTTATATCTCATAATGGTCTCAACAGCCCTCGAGCGGCTGAAGGTCGAAAGAAAGAAGCAGAAAGAGAAGATAACAAAACTTCGAAGCGACCTGGACATAGCAGAGACTAAGTTGAAATCCCTGCTCGGTAAAAACCCCCGAGCAGCAGACAGTCTAAGGGGTCCTACATTCCCGGGAATAGGATCGTTCTCAGGGACGAAAGATTTTGCTAATCGCACCCAAGCTTTCCTCGATACTTTCGGAAAGCCCCCCGATAAGAGGATCGCCAACTTAAGTCAAGGAGGCCAGACCGGTAGCCAAGCAACTCAAGGAACGACCCTAGCGGTGACAACGATCAGGCGCTTGACAGCACTGGCAAAAGAGCTTGGCGGTATATCAGAAACTCTAGCAGAGATATTCGCAGAGGTAGAAACGGAGTACGAATCCGAGAGCAAAGAGAGTGTCAACGTCATAGCTGGGGGACCAACTCGTGTAGAGGACATGAGC
Organism: Eschscholzia californica subsp. californica; assembly: GCA_002897215.1. Classification (NCBI taxonomy): domain Eukaryota; kingdom Viridiplantae; phylum Streptophyta; class Magnoliopsida; order Ranunculales; family Papaveraceae; genus Eschscholzia; species Eschscholzia californica. The sequence goes on from BEHA01000861.1 coordinate 1,058,897, forward strand.
AATAAACGACGACGAAAGAACCACGAGGTCATGACGATACACGATGAGGTTTCACCTCCTGTGATTTTCACCGATGATGACCTAAAAGGGGTGATCACGCCCCCACGCGGACCCCCTGGTGATAACAGCGTTAGTCGCTAATTGGACAATTAGGTGCATTCTAATCGACACCGGGAGTTCCACAGAGATCATAAGCCGGACGTGCCTCCAGAAACTCCAGGTGAGAGCGCATCACACCGAAACTTATGATCATTATTTAACAGGTTTTGGTGAAGATCGAGTATGAGCTGGGGGAAAGGTTACTTTGCCCATACTTATCGGGGAAGGGGCAACCAGCAGAGCACTGATGCTAGAATTCGTGATCGTCGACAAGCTGCATGCGTACAATATCATCCTAGGAAGGAATTTCTTAAGAGAGTCACGAGTTGTGATCTCACTGAACCACTTAGCTATAAAATTCCCGATCCCAGGATCGAACCTTGTGGGAACAGTAAAGGGAGACCAGGCGGCCGCGAGAGAATGCTATGTTATCTCGGCTCGGCATTGTCGATGACAAGCAGTAGTTCCCACCCTTGCGAGCACCGGAAAAGTCACCGACTTTAATCGCACTGTGAACATGCAGTAGTAGCGCCGCTAAGGTCAGTATTGCCCCTCAACAGATTATCTATATATATTATCATTATTTTAGCCGTTAGGCAAGAAAAGTGGCGCTTCTAGCTACATATTTTACCTATATATAATTACTATCTTAGCCATTAGGCAAGAAAAGTAGCGCTGCTAGCTACATATTTTATCTATATATATATATATATATATATATATAATTACTATCTAAGCCTTTAGGCAAGAAAACTAACGTTGTTCGCTGCATATTTTATCTAATAAAATAAAATAATTTTAACAATAACACTATGAAAGGAGGAGTCCTGGTTAAACTCATCTCGCTCTGAATCGAGCAGGTAGCCCTGATAGCGAAAGCCACGACCAGGGGACCTAAAGGTAGCCTTGGTAGCAAGAGAAACGACCAAGGGCCCTAATTTAAAAACAACCCTGCTAGCGAGAGCCACGACCAGGGACAGGACAACCTCCGTAGCTACGGCAACGACCGAGGACCCTAAGGAGCAGTCCTAGTTAACTGAACTTTGCTCGAGTAAAACTAACCCTTCACCAAGGTCCGAAGGAGAAGTCCTAGTCAAACTGATCGGCTCAAGCCGGCAAATGAGGTAGCTCCGGTAGCTATGGTAGCTAAGGCTGCGACCCGAGGCCTTGCAAGGAGAAGTCCTAGTTAAACTTAAACTCTTTACTCGAGTAAAACGTGGTCCCTGAGGATCCCCAAGGAGAAGTCCTAGTTAAACTACAACCCTGGCGAAGGTGACCGGGGGTATAAGGAGAAGTCCTTGAAACTATTCATACTTAGAATGAGGAAGACAACCCTGGTAGCTAAGGCAACGACCAGGGGCAAGGGAGGAGTCCCGACGAAAACTAGTCGAGCAAAAGCCGACAAAACCAGCTCTGATAGCGAAAGCCATGACCAGAGGTCTAAGGAGAAGTTCTAGTGAAACTACTCGAGCTCAAGCCGACGAAACCAGCTCTGATAGCGAAAGCCACGACCAGAGGTCTAAGGAGAAGTCCTGGTGAAACTAGTCGAGCTCAAGCCGACAAAACAAGCTCTGATGGCGAAAGCCACGACCAGAGGTCTAAGGAGAAGTGCTAGTGAAACTAGTCGAGCTCAAGCCGACGAAACCAGCTCTGATAGCGAAAGCCACGACCAGAGGTCTAAGGAGAAATCCTAGTGAAAATAGTCGAGCTTAAGTCCACGAAACCAGCTCTGATAGCGAAAGCCACGACCAGAGGTCTAAGGAGAAGTCCTAGTGAAACTAGTCGAACTCAAGCCGACGAAGCCAGCTCTGATAGCGAAAGCCACGACCACAGGTCTGAGGAGAAGTACTAGTGAAACTAGTCGAGCTCAAACCGACGAAACCAGCTGTGATAGCGAAAGCCACGACCGGAGGTCTAAGAAGAAGTCCTAGTTAAACTAGTTGTGCTAAAGTCAACGAAACCAACCCTGGTAGCAAAAACAACGACCAGTGGTCCAAGGAGAAATTCTATGTAAACGGTTAAAAACAGATTAAATAAAAGACAACCCTAGGAGCAATAGCCGTGATCAGGGGCAATAAGCTCGGAAATCGTCATGATTTATAGAGCCGCGCTAATTTGGGTTCCATTTTTACAGGAGGAAATAGTAAGATTAGAGCATGATAGATTAAGCCTAACTTTCTTTGAATTTGGCAGGTGCGATCATTTGGAGCATGCGTAGTAAGTTTAGGAAATTGCATTAGTAAGTTAGGATATACTAACCATATCCTACTTTGGGAGATTCTCATATGTGCAGCAACAGGATATAAAAGCAAATCAAACCCTTAAGATCAAATCAAGAGCATTGTAGCAGGATCACAATTCAGACAAGAAAGGAAAAAGCATCCAGAAGACAAAAGAAAAACAAAGACAACTACGGTTCATCACTAGAAAGGATAGGACCAGAACGACCATCAAGACCAGGAACGGAGGAAGCAGAGCCTTCGTCGGAGTCATCACCCACGTGGACCACGGAGTTGGTGACCTCCTGGTCCCACTCGTCCTCGCTAAAGGGAAAATCCTCCTGCAACCCTCGATCGGCAACAACAACATTAACAGACAAGGCGACTCGATCCTTATCAAGATGACGCAGGGGGGTAGTTTCCTTAGGAGCGTAAAAGCGACGAGTCGCTGATGAGACATAAAAATGTCCCATCTGAATCTCTTAACCTGGACTAGTTAGCCTGTTTCGAGCAATTACTCTGATGATTTGTTTGTTTCTCTTACTCAGAGGCCTTCTAAGTAACTAAGCACGAAAAACGGATAAAAGCCGGCGAAATACACACATGAGGGGAATTTTGGTCATTTAGGGAGTCTGATAAATCGACCAATATTGATGTTCGGATGAAAAGTAGATTCTAAGACGAACCCAACGGTGAAAACAGAAGGCAAATCGGAGACTGTGTGAAGAAACTATAACAGGTTAAAGTGCGAGTCAAAACAAATTGACCAAAGGTCAATATGGATCTCTCATCAGCACGTGGTGGATGCACAGCGCGCAAAAAATGTACGGCAGAAAGGCAGGTGTGGGCTATTTTTGGGCGAGACGGGTTTTCTTCAGGCTTTTCTCGGTAGCACTAGACAGATCGGACGACTCAGCATTAACCAGCACAAATGGCTTCACCATGCCGCGCAATGCAGCTTTCTTTAGTGGTCCGCGATGCACCAGATCTCCCTCCCCTTGACAACATCTAAGTGACTGATTGGGTCGTTGCATCTCTCCTTACTTTCCTCTCAACCTCAACAGTAGAGATAGAGAACATAAAGGTAAGAATCTTTTCCAAATAGGATGAAAACAGAGAAGGAAACAAGATTATTATATTTGAACAAGGAAATAACTAGGAATTGATAAAACTGATGGAAACCTTCTCTTGCTCTCATCTCTTTCCTCTCAAAATCTTAGAGAGAGAAAGAGAATATCATAAAGAAAGATTTGTGATACGGATCGTGAGTGAAAGATGCAATGATTTCATTCTTTAATGGAAGGATCTCTGGGAGTTGCTGGTTTTAGCTGATGTCTACAGAAAGGAATTCAAATTCATTTATTCTCTGAGATTCGGTTGGAAATTCGTAGAGAAAGAAAGGTTTCTTATGGAATGGAGATATATCAAATAGAGAAAAGGAAATTAAAGAGATAGAAAGGAACCAGATATTTTATGCAGAGATGAAGGAAAGAAAGATAGAGAATAGCTGGAGATGGACTGGTTTCGGTTCTGCTATAAAAACAGAGAGATAATAGAGCAGAGAACATCTCCTCACGGCTAGAAAATCAGAGAGGGTCATCATCATTTTCTTCTCATCATCTCGGTTTTGGAGGAAGAAGTCGGCCAAGACAGAAATTAGAGATTTATTCTTCACCATTGTTGAGCTTATTCTTGTTCTTCTCTTGTGACACTTTCTTTTTGTGAGAGAAAGAGAGATTAACAGAGAGAGAGAGAGAGATATATATATTTGTAGTGAGAGAAAGGAAGAAAGAGATAGAAAGAGGAGTGTATTCTAATACATTATTTAATATAATCTCTTATCTTCAATTTGTTGGTGTTATTTGGTTTTTATTGAAGTAAGAAATAGAGAGAAAATGAGTTGGAGAAAATGAGAAAATAAGTTGGAAAATCATTCTCCAACAGAGAAATCGATTCCAAGAAGACGAGAAAAACGACTTCCCTTAGGGTCTGTTTGGTCTGTTTTCCTGGAAAATAGTAAAAACAGAAGGAAAATACTTCCCTATGGCTCTGTTTGGCTGGTAGAGGAAAATCTGTGAGAAAAAGGTTGTTTCTTCGCCATTCTTTCTCCCTCTCTTATTTTATTGATTTTTATTTCTCCTACCATGAGTATGACCTCTTTAGTTATGAGTAGCTAACTTGTCTAATCTGGGGTTTCGATGAAATTATGATTTTTTGTAAATTTTCACTTAGTATCTTTGTACTTTGATAAGCAACTCATGCATTGATTTCCGATAAATTCTCATGATTTCTTCTTCATTTATGTTTCTGAGTTGATTAGTCATATTTAGACAGTCTCTTTAATGACCAATACTCCTTAGTTAATAGGTGAATGTTGAAAACGTGTGTAAATCTTTCATTACCTATGTTTCATACATCTTGATTCGTCATATTTAGATTAGGTTCTTTAATGACGAATACTTGATAGTTGATAGGCAATAGTTAGAGTCGTAGAAAATCAATCATAGTGAGCCATAAATGATATAAGATTTAGGCCGATATTTATGCCTGATTATAATGGATTCAAACCCTAGACTTCCATCCCACTGGTTCTCTTTCATCGTTATTAATTGTCTTTGTTATTTAAGTATTTTAGTATTTAATCATCAAAATCAAAATTGAAATAAAAAACCAAGTTAGTTGTAGGTTTAAGAGTGAGTTTGACTTGGTCTCCGCGGATCGACTCCGGTCTTACCGGGTTTACTACTTGACACTCGTATACTTGCAGGTGGAGACCTATTTAGGAAAATTTCTACGCCCATCAAGTTTTTGACGCCGCTGCCGGGGACTAAGTTTGAATTTGTCTTATCTTATTTCTATATTTGGAAAGTTTTATTTTTGGAAAGTTTTATTTTTGGTAAGTTTTTATTTTTGGACACTTTGACTTGCTTTTCCATTTTTGGTGTGTAGAACACTAAGGAGCAAAGGAAAAGGCGCAACAAGGAGAGGAGCTCAAAAAGAAGAATTTACAGTTTTATTTTTATTTTTGGTGAGAGAGAAACTTTATACTTTCTAGTTTTTTTTATTTGGTTTTAAAGTTTTGACCCTAAATTGGAGGGCTTTATAAATTGTAACCGAAAATCAAACGAAGCCTCGGGTTGGAACACTCGCGGGGAGAGTGGCCCGGGTCGTCTGCAAGGGTCATCGCCTATCTTAAAGGGGAGGTAATTTCTCTAATCACCCACGAAGCCCCTGTCAGTGGGTAATTGTGTGCTTTGTGTGCCTAATTGCTTTGATCGAATTGTTTAGTATAAGCATTCTAGTAAGGGCAATAACCCAATTGAAAGATAGGAGACGGATTTCATCACCGTTCTCTTGCCCACGTAGGTACCAACATTCACGATCCTAAACTTCGCCTAAAAAACTAAAATCTAATTTAGACATTAGCCCTAAGGTTTCGAGCTCATAGGATCTTTGAAACAATTCAGGGACTTGATTTTTATTTGGGCATTCCTCAAAGGAAAGTGTCACTCAATTCTTTAAAAGGTCACCTCGAGAAGAGGAAACATTACCGAAGGTTGGACGGCTATCACAACGTTCATCGTTGGATGTCTCCAAGAATTGTTTGACCGTATTACTTTGACGGAGTAACCCTCATAACAATTATAGTTCAAGCTTTGTAACGAAGTAGGAGTTGTCTAGATTTTTAGGGTGAATCTGACAAACCCATTCACTAAAACTAAAGTCTAACTTGTTGCTAGAATTTGTTTAGGTTGCTTGGTGGAGTCAGACTGATTGTGTTTGCTTTCCTCTAGGGTCTTCGTAGTGATTCTTTGGTTCGAAAAAAAAATGTTTTGTTGAGAGTATCCTTGGGCATTGGGCTCTAGTTTATGCCCAATAGATATCGTGATAAGAGAGGTCGTTTCATTAGTAGAGAAACTCATTTAAGTAATCTTCTAGCAAATCTCTCTTTGAGTGACACTATGGGTGAAAATCTGAACCAAGCAAGGAATGGAAATCCACCTATGACACTCAGGGATTACATGAATCCCACTAGAACTTGTCAACCATCAAGCATACGGTTACCCCACTCCACGACTCACTTCGAGTTGAAGCCGAGCATTATTCAAATGCTCCCGACCTTCCGTGGGGTTGAGAACGAGAACCCCCACCACCATGTTAGGGATTTTGAAGAAATATGTGGGACGATGAATCTCCCCAATATGCCTGATGACATTTTGAGACTTAGGTTGTTCCCTTTCTCTTTGAAAGAGAAAGCAAAATCTTGGTTGTATGCCTTACAACCTCATTCCATCACTACATGGGAAGAATTGAGCAGTTCATTCCTTCTAAAATTCTTCCCTAAGCACAAAACCACCTCTTTAAGGCAGTCTTAATAATTTTGTGCACCAAGAAGGAGAAGCTCTCTATAAGTATCTTGAGAGATTTAAAGAACTGAAACTGCAGTGTCCACACCATGGTTACGAAAAAACAGACTAGTCCAGATTCTTTATGATGGACTAGACTATCCCACAACATCCATAGTAGAGTCATTCTGTGGTGGCGGTTTTACTTATAAATCCGTCGATGATTGCATGGCTTTTTTAGAAGATCTAGCTGAGAAATCCCACCAATGGGAAACTTCTAGAGGACCTCCTACTTAGGCAAATCCTACTCCAAATAAAGGTGGCATTTCTAGAGTTGATGAGTCAGAACTTAAACTCGCCGTCATGGCTAGAAGAATAGAAGCCCTAGAGCTTGGTCAGCCTAACGCATTTAGGGAGGATCCCACTCAGGTCATGAGTGTTGGAAATGAATCCATCTCTTATCCGTGCTCCGTCTGTGGAGACCCTTTTCATACAGGGAACAAGTGTACCCTGTTATTTGGTTATGATGAAAAAGAACAAGCTAATTTTCTTTATCAAACCTCTAGGCCAGAAAATCGTCAGAAGTATGATCCTTATTCCAACACGTGCAATCCAGGTTGGAGAAATCATCCCAATTTCTCTTGGTCCAGGGGTCAAAACCAGAGTCAACCTAGCAGTTCAATAAACCCTCCTAAGTTTAATGCCTCTAGGAATCCCTATGCTCAGCCTAGTGCCCAATATCCTCCGGAGAACAAGAACTCGCTAGAGGAAGCCTTCATTAAACTAGCTAAAAGCCAATTAGAGACCAACCAGTCCTTCAATAGTCTGAAAATTTAGGTAGGTCAACTTTCAGAAGCCCTTAGCCAAAGAGAAAAGGGTATGCTTCCTAGTCAAATTAAGCAAAACCCAAAAGGTACACTAGGTAAACAACCAATGGATCAAGCCAATGCAGTAACCACCCTTAGAAGTGGTAGGGTAATTGATAATAGGGTTGGAGTTCCCGAAGATACTGAAATAGATCATGAACCTTCTTCTTTGCCAACCAGAGTCCCTAGTGATGAGCCTGGGAAGACTCATGAGTCTGAAGAATCACCTGTGGTTACTGAGCCTTACATTCCTAGAACTCCATATCCTCAACGTCTCGTAGAGCCAAAAAAGAAATCTCAGTATGAGGAGATAATGGAAATATTTAAACAAGTCAACATTAACCTTCCATTACTAGATGCAATTAAACAGATCCCACCTTACGCCAAGTTCCTTAAAGACCTATGTACTAGAAAGCGTAAGATGAATGTGCATAAGAAGGTCTTCTTGACTCAACAAGTGAGGTCTGTCATCCAACAAAACCTTCCACCTAAGTACAAAGATCCAGGAAGCCCTACATTACCTTGCACTATAGGGGACCATAAGATTGAACGAGCTTTGTTAGATCTAGGTGCTAGTGTCAACCTTCTTCCGTACTCTGTGTACTTACAGTTAGGGTTAGGAGAAATAAAACCCACTTCTGTAGTTCTTCAGATAGCAGATCGGTCTATTAGGCGACCACGTGGCATAATAGAGGATGTTTTGATAAAAGTTGGTGAGTTTATCTTTCCTATAGATTTCATCATCTTAGATACTGAACCAGTTCATGATACCCAAAGTCAAATCCCTGTCATGGGTCGACCATTTTTAGCTACATCAAATGCTGTGATATATTGTAGAAGTGGTCTTTTAAGATTGTCATTTGGAAATAGGACGGTGGAGATGAATATTTTTTAATGCGGGAATTCACCCTGATGACATAAATGAGTTCAGTGGGTTGAACTTGGTAGAGTTATTAGTTCAAGATGCATTACCAACAACTCAGTCGAGAGATCCTTTAGAAACTTTATTGGCACTTATATGCGTAGATGAGGAAGGTAGTATTAATGAGATAGATAACATATCAAAGTCTACCTCCTTATTAGTATATGAGACGATTAGTTTGTCAACCTTAGAGTCACCACTTCCATCGCATGAGTCAATTGTTAGTCCTGACGAAACTTTGGAGCCACTTCCAGAGGAGGGAGAAGTCGAGGTCATGTCAAATTCGGTATCAACACCTCGTTTTATCGATAATCTTATGGATAAACACGAAACTCTGTCCAGAAACGAAGATGATGAGTCATGGGTGCTCAATCTATTAAATGAGAGTGATGACTCGTTTGACTTTGGTGAAGATCCAGAATTCTTCAAGGACCCTGATTACATCATGAAAAAAGAGATCACAGAAGGTTTATCTGAACCAATTTCTAGGGAGTTTGAGTCGGGAAGTCGGGTTATTCCTTTGGAAGTACCCAACATACCTGTTTTGTTTGGGAAACCGCTAGTCTAAGTATAGACGTGTTTGATAGTCCTCAAGATCTTCTTGCATTGTGTCCTTCGGGAGCATGTTTGGAAGTTTGTGCAATCTCTCACTTGGTTTCTCCTCCCTACATAGATCCTTTCTATCAGGACTATAGTTCTGCTAGTCCATTGCCAAACTTAACGACCTTTTTGTCGTCTAAGTTTGGGGATTCTTATCTTATCACGATAGTCACACGAGTACTGCAACATATTTACACAAGTGAGAGACTATCATTCACTAAACACTTCGTGTCTTGGGTAGATCCTCAGATGTTTCGCCTATTGGTTTATGGAGTTGTTTCTTAAGGTTTGTTGAATCATTTGTATCGTCTGGCTGAAGACGTTAAACTTAGCGCTTTCTGGGAGGCAACCCACGGTTAGGACATTGGAATCAGGTAATATCTTTCCCTTCACCCTATTATTTTTGCATAGTCTTCAAAACATTGAGGACAATGTTCGGTTTAAGTTTGGGGATAGGGGATTGAATTTTTTTGTTAAGTCCTTATTTCAAAAATTCAAATGGGTTTAAAATTTTTCAAAATTTTTTATTTTTGGATTCAAAATGTGAGTCTAGTTGTTTGTGCTTACTAATAGTTATAGAGTCTAGTTGATCGAGCTATCCGTTTGCTAAGGGTTTTTTCATGAATTTCGAGTCTTGAGGTTGTCTGTGCACTAGCCATGTGAGTGTTAGATAGGTGAAGAATAGACTTTTCTGAGAGAACTTGATCGATCATTAGTGGAGACTTAACTTATGTGAGATTCTGAGCCTTTTTTGTTGTTTTGAGTGATCTCTTCTGAGCTAATTCTGAGTAGAGTGAAGAGCTACTCAACCTCGTAATATTGAACCAAGAACTCATTTGATCTCTTGAGTTCAAAATTTACAACCACTAGGGATGTCCTCAGGAATGCAAACCTTACTCTTGTAATCTAAGAAACTTGAAAACAGTGTCAACTAGAGGAAGATAGGGAAAAAAGAAAAGAAAAAAAATATATAGATATAGAAAAAAGAAAAATGTTTGTTTGTGTTTATCCCAAAGTAGTTCTTGAAGATTTGAAGACGTCGAGTTCTCGGGAGTTCTAGTTCATCCTTAGTCTATCGACCTCTAGGAAGCATGGTTAGAAAGTAGATCAGGTGAGAAGAGTTGGTTAGCTTCCCCATTCCGTATTAGTGGTTGTTTCCTTTCTATGAGATCAGTCGTTTACGAAAAGTATAGTCCGTCTTTTTCATGTGTTGAGTTTTTCTTCATATTCATACTCGCAAGGCAGTAGTCGAGGCGAAATGTGTTGAGAAGGTAATCGAGGTCTTCTCTGTTCTAAGCCGAAATGATACTCATATTGGCTGGTCACGTGCACTTCAAGTCTTGATTACTAGTGAAGGGATTTTTAGCATTTGTATGGTTTGGTCGACTTGGATTCATTTATATTAACTTTCGAAAATCTACCGGATAAACATTTTTAGTCCATATCATATTTAGACCCTTCTGCATTTTTGAGATTTTTGAATTTTGTGGGTATATTCACTGGAAACCCTCACGAGACAAAACTCGTCCTCTAAGGAAACTTAGAGGTTTAACGGCTTGTTGCACGTGCTAAGTGCAATCGTGAGTCCCTGCGAAAGTGGTGAACTAGGTTTAGTTTTATTTTTACTCGAGGACTAGCAAAATCTAAATTGGGGATGTTTGATGAGCCATGAAAATGTCTCATCTGAATCTCTTAACTTGGACTAGTTAGTCCAATTCGAGCCGTTACTCCGATGAATTGCTTGTTTTTCTGTTTCAGGTGTCTTTACGGAGTTCGGTGTGAAAAATAGCTAAAATCGGGAGAAAGATACACTTTAGGGCATTTCGATCATTTAGAGATGAGGGTGTTCTGGAATGTGGCCAATATTGATGATAGGGTGAAAAATATAGTCCTAGACAAACCCGTGGGTGAAAACGGAGGTCAAATCGGAGTCCGGACGAGCAAGATAGACTGGGTGAAAGATTGGGTGAAAAAAATTAGTTAACCAAGTGGGTCCGAGACACATGGCACGCAGGAGCGAAGTAGATCAGATGGCCCGGATCATCTGTGGGACACATTCGGTCAGTAAAGGTGGGTCACGGGATTCTCTAGGTGTCCAAGATTCAGTACAACCTAGCTCATGAAATTACCGTGTACCTGAACATATCTAATGAGATCGAACGACCTAAGTATCACCTGTACATATGGCTATATTTGGTCTTGAGCTGCAACTTTGTTTGTTAACCCGCGATGCACACTATCAACCCTACTCTTGACAACCAATGATCCAACTCAGCATCTCCACGTTAATTGCTGCCAAAGAAATGGGAAGTTTTATTCACTAATTTAATTTAGAGTGATAAGGAAAGAAATTTGAAAACTAGAGAGAGGGAGAAGGCGTTAGAAAATTAGAGAGATATTATCTCTCTAACAATAGAAAGAGAGACAGAGATCGGGAAAGGTTGCTGGGGATAAAATCAAAGATTTTCAGAAGGGATTTCATGAAGATTGTCTAAACAAGAGAGAAACCAATAGATGGAAAGAAAGATTCATTAAGAGATTTTCAGAGTGATTGAAGGAGAGATTTTTTTATTCTCTCGGCTATAGATAAAGAAGATTAATAGCTGCATAATATTTTTCATCAGAGAGAAGAAAAGATTGAGGATGGACCAAGGATGGATATATCTAGAGAGAGAAGGAAATTTTCTCTTCTCTAAATGCTTTAGTGAGAAAGAAACAGGGAGATAATTTTGAAACAGAAAGACAGAGAGATGAAGACGGATTGAGATTTTATATGATGGAAGAATCAGCAGATTTCTAGTGGGAGAAAACTCCGGGAATGATTTTATTCTCTTTTCCTACATAAAATAACTCCTACATAAAATAACAGAATGAAAGAAGGAAGGAAGATGATTCATTGCTTGTTTTGGGAGATTTTCAGAGGATTCTTATTCTCTTTCTTCTCATTACTGTTATTGATATCAGAGCCAACCATTGGAGTATAAATAGGCAGCTTCATCAACTAGTTGGGGGATCTCATCTTTGGGGGTTGATTATCGTCCTCTCTGGAGCTCAACTATAACAGAAAGATTAGAGAGAGAGAGAGAGAGATCATCTCGGCTTGGAACCAAGAGCAGAGAATATTATTCCGATTATCTTCGTCATCTATCTTTTCTTCTTCCTCTGTTGTTTATCTTTTAGTGAGAGAAAGAGAGAAACAGAGAGAGTGAACAGAGAGATAAGAGAGAAATTGTAGAGTGAGAAAGAGAGAAATTAAAGAAAACAGGGAGGATTATTTCACATTTTCTTCATCTTATTAATCTTCTTCTTTGATTTGTTTGGTGTTGATTATCTGGGATTGGAATTAAAAGAGAAATAGAGAAAGTTAGAGAGAAAAAAAAGAGCTGGAGAAGACGAGAAAATTGAGTGGAAAATAATTTTCCCACAGAGAATATATTTCCGAGAAGAGGAGAAAATCGTTTTCCCTCAGGGTGCGTTTGGCTGCCAGTGGAAAATCAGAAGAAATCGTTTCCAGCGAGAAAAAGTTTGTTTTCTCCCCTCTTCACTTACTTCATTTTCTGATATTATCATAATTCTACGAGTCACTAACTCTTTAATCTAGGGTCTTAGATGAAGTTCATCATAACTATTTTCTCGATAAACTTATTAACAAGTTTTACTGTTTTTAATGAAAAAAATCTTCCGGGTTTTTAGACCGTTCATGACTAGAATCTGAGTTATAGTATTCGATATCGATCGTAGTCTAAGTCATAATTTCATGTGTCTTGTCATGCACTTCACATAGTTAGGCGACTAGACAACACTTTCGTTGACTCGGGATTAACCGATTATGACGTTTGTTTGACTAAGTATGATCTCCGGATATACGTAGTGCTTATAGACATCACCTTAGGAGTCGAACATCGATTATACTTTGGAACATTAGATCGGACCATACATAGTTGTAGATTTATCATTATGGATTCCCGGACTTCGACACCTTACTCTTGTATTCGGATACTCTTGAAGCATAATTTGAATGTGATGAATGACTTATTATTTGTTTACATGTGAGTTTAATTGACTTCGTCTAGTTTTATAAACTAGAAGCCTTCATCTTAATCGCCTATTGACACAAAGTTTGATAATGCGTACTTAGTTTGATAATCGATACTTACTAACCTTTGATCGATTATACTTAGTTTGACGTATTATGCTTCGTAGTGTCATATTTGTTCAATTGCAATTCATTAGATAGTGTGTATAAGTTTGATAGTTGATGCTTAGTGACGTTTGATCGATTATGCTTAGTTAGACACATGATGCTTAGGATTGTCAATGTGGGTGAAGTTAATTTCATTTTCATGTGAATAGATTATTAGTAATTGTCACTTTCAATCTTGTGGATCGAAGTATCCCTCTCGATCGATGTTTGCCAGAATCGAGTCTTACCCTCTCCCGACTCTTGCTCCTCCGACACTTTTCTCGAAACTCTCTCGCCCGTTTACTTTGTTTATTTGATTAGTTTTACTTGCTTTCTTCTCTTGTTACTTATTCCATCTCAAACC